>MAPW01000159.1:0-68849 GCA_001689995.1 Tilletia indica
CTTACTTCCCCATGCAGACGCCCCCTCCTCATCCTCCCTCTTTCCTCTCCGATCCTTATGCCCCTATTCCCCGCCATCGACAGCCAAGCCCTCCATGCCTCATCAAGAACTCCCGAACCTGGGCCTCGCCCCTAAGGACTCACCTTTGCTTGTCCTCCCACGACCTCATCATCCATGCCACTCTCCCGCGCCCTGCCCGACGCCTACCTCCGGCAACCTCCTTCATCCCCCGAGCATCCCTCTACGCCAGCGGGCCAAGGTTTGGTCCTCATCACGCCCCTCGGACCAAGTGGACTGCCCTCCTGTGCCCCACGCGCGCGGCTCGCCAGTGTCCCCCCTCCCGGCCTTGTCTCGCCCCGAGGTACCTTTTCTGGACACGAACCACTGCAAGAAGCTCACACAAGCGCCCCCCCCCTTTCATTGCCCGCGAACTACCGGACACCGAGCACGCCATCCTGGGAGGCCCGAGTGCGCGGCAGACGCCGCGGATCAGAACATCAGGCCACCTTTCACCATTCAGAGATGAGGACGTTTCTCTCTTCCCCCTCTCTCATGGTCTGCCTTCCCCAACAAAAGCTCTCCGCCCGCACTTCGCCAGCATCCCACTCTCGGCCTTTGGAGATAAGGATGGCTCCTTCTTCCTCCTTCCTTCGCGTTCGACTCCCTAGGACTGATCGTTTGGAAGGCACCAGGTCGGTATCATCCTCCTGTCGCCCCAAGGATTCCTGCCAGCGGACCAACCGGGTTCTGGTGACGTGGCGCCCCTCTCACAAGAGCCTCCTTCCAACTTCCACCCAGGCAACCCGAGTCGGCCAGTGCTCGAATGAGCCGTTTTACCCCATAGGGAAGGCACCATGCCCCTGATCATTCGATCCCTCTACCTTGGGAAGTTCTCTTTGTGGTCCTCTCAGCTTGATGGCTATTGGCTATATAAACCCCTCTCTCTCGCGCTTTCTCTTGCAATGAATCGTCACCCAGTTTTCTCTCTCTACTTCTACCCGTCTGAATACTCTCAAACCTTCTACTCTTCGCGACTACCAGTCCACTTCTCTCCCAAGCTTTACACTCCAATCTCTCTTCTTCTCTCCCTTTCCAGTCGTTCCCTTTCCAAAGGGTTCATTGATTCGAAACGAACACAAGACCCGTCCATCCAAAGACTCCCTGCGAAGCTCAAGCACGTGGGACGGCTACACCATGTGCAGAAGGCGATCTGACATGTCACGTGGGGATCAAGTCTGCGGAGAATGGACGACAACCTTGCTGCAAAGCGACGCAACCAGATCGGGCCCGACCTCGATCTTCTCGCGCTCTCCACCTCGACGTCGCTCTCCCAAATGGATCTGCTTGCTGCCTGCCGGTGTGCCTGGAGGCTGGAGGTAGGTCGCGGGGAGTTTCACTATCCACTGGACTCCCACTACTGCTCGTCCCGTTTAGCCGCGGCAGGTTGAACCACGGACGGGGACGAAACGCAACTCAGGACACTGCTGAGGTGCTGTGGACCTGCTCACGGACCAGGACAGGAACCAACGCCGGCGGCTGATGTGACTGCAGTTGTCGTGGAGAGTCCGCTTGTGAGGAAGGTTGTGTTTGGATCCACGCATGGACCATGCTTTCCTTGCCCTCTGCCCTATAAAGAGCCACCCTCGCTCACAGCACACGTTCTTGTTCTCCTCCATCATCGTATTAGTTCTCCTCTTCTCCCACCCTCATACTAGTGAACTCTCAATAGACATCGCAGCCCATCATGGTTCTCTCCAAGCACGTAGACGTCGACGAGCTCATCCAGACTTGCCAGGACCACCC
Organism: Tilletia indica; assembly: GCA_001689995.1. Taxonomy (NCBI): domain Eukaryota; kingdom Fungi; phylum Basidiomycota; class Exobasidiomycetes; order Tilletiales; family Tilletiaceae; genus Tilletia; species Tilletia indica. The sequence goes on from MAPW01000159.1 coordinate 1,804, forward strand.
CCATCTCAAGCACACTGGCAACCCCAAGTCACGCACACACCAGACCGTCGCCTACAGCGGCCGCTACCAAACCGAGAGCCTCCCCAAGTACGAGTTCCCTCACAAGGGTGTCAGCGAGCAGGCTGCCTACCACACCATCACTGGAGAGCTCTCCCTCGATGGCTCTCCCACTCTCAACCTTGCCTCTTTCGTGCACACCTCCATGCCCGACTATGCTGTGAGTACTTCATCTTCAGCTCAACAAGCAATCTCTGTGTGCTCATTCTTTCTCATCTCCGTCACAGACCCGGCTCGTCACCGAACGCCTCAACATAAACCTCGTCGACCAGGACGAATACCCGGCCACGCTCGACATTCAAGAGCGCTGCGTCTCCATGCTTGCCGACCTCTGGAAGGCTCCCAAGAAGAAGGCCGACGGTTCCAAGTCCCAGGCCGTTGGTACCGCTACCACTGGCTCGTCCGAGGCTATCATGCTCGGAGGTCTCGCCTTGAAGCGTCGCTGGCAGGACAAGATGAAGGCGGCCGGCAAGAGCTTCAAAGAGCCTGGCCCAAACATCGTCTTCGGATCTAATGTGAGCTGCCTCCTTCCTGTGTCCCTGTCTCTGCAAGTTCGCTCAAGCTCAGATCTCTTTTCCTTTCTCTACAGGCTCAAGTGTGCATTGAGAAGGTGAGTTGACTGCTGAAAGTGTGCATTTCAGGGTGAAGACGCGTCTAAATATTCTCATCTTGCCTCTCCAGTTTGCTCGCTACTTCGATGTCGAGGGTCGTCTCGTCCCCATCTCCGAGGAGTCCAACTACTGCCTCGACCCCAAGCTCATCGAGGGCCTCGTCGACGAAAACACAATCGGTGTTATAGTCATCCTCGGCTCTACCTACACTGGTCAGTAATGGCATAACTCCCAACGCTAGGTACGTGTTTTGACATGCTGACGCGCGCCATTTCGTTTTTCGGTCTCGCAGGCCACTACGAGCCCGTTGAGGAAGTTGCCAAGGTTCTTGACGACATCCACGCTCGTACCGGTCTCGACATTCCCATTCACGTCGATGGCGCGTCCGGCGGCTTTGTCGCGCCCTTCGCTAACCCGCATCTCAAGTGGAACTTCGAGATTCCTCGCGTCGTGTCCATCAACGCGTCCGGGTAAGTATCTCTGTGCTCACACTTGCTGAGGAGATGGAAGCGCGCTGATCGCGTTCTTTTCCGGACATCTTCAGACACAAGTTCGGAATGGTGTACCCTGGTCTTGGCTGGATCATCTGGAGGGACCAGGAGCACCTTCACAAGGATCTCAGTAAGTCACAATATCACGCGGCGTGCGCTGCTCACTCCTCGCTGACATTTTGATTACTCACACAGTATTCGAGCTCCACTACCTCGGCAGCGTGGAATACTGTGAGCGGCGCCTTGTCTCTTACTACATCCCATATCTTGCTTGCTCAACGCATTTTTTATCATCACAGCCTTCAACTTGAACTTCAGTCGTCCCGCCGCCCCTGTGCTCGCCCAGTACTTCAAGTGAGTACCTTTTAAGCTCAGGCTCCATAAGCTAAATGCTCATCACTTCAGCGACGCGTTCCTTCCTCGCTTCTTTCAGCTTCATTAACCTTGGCTTCCAGTAAGTTTGATCCTTTCCCAGACCAGTCTCGCGTAATGTTACTCACACACGTCTTCTTCTGTTACAGGGGCTACCGCGATGTTATGGTTGCAGACTTGGCCAATGCGCGCCTACTGTCGCGCGCCCTCGAGAACTCTGGCTACTTCCTTGTAAGTTCTCTCCGCACTTTCTCCCCGTAGTCGGACGCGAACGACCTGACCGCGTTCCTCTCAAATCAGGTGCTCTCCGACATTCACCGTCCGCGCAACACCATAAGCAAAGCGGCTGTCAAGACTGGTGTAGCCAATGAGGAGGACCCGGAGTACTACGTTCCTGGTCTTCCCGTGGTCTCCTTCCGCCTGACTGACGAGGTATGTTCGCTTTGCACAAGTTTGCTTTGGCAGATGTCGAGTCTAACAGCTTCATCGTCTTCGCTTTCCGCAGTACAAGAAGAACAACCCGCACGTCGATCAGAAATGGTTCCAGACCCTTCTTCGGGCCCGTCACGGATTCATTGTTCCAGTAAGTATCCACAATGCTCATGATGTCTTGAGGCGCAACTGCTGACGCGTCTTTCTTTCACAGACTACAATCTCAGCCCCAACTTGGAGAACATTGACATTCTCCGAGTCGTCTGCCGTGAGAAGTGAGTCACTTCGTCGGTGCAGATTGCAGTCCTCGTACAATACTAATGCCGCGATCATCCACCCTCACCAGCCTCTCCGAGAGCATGATCGATCAGCTCGTGCACGACATACTCTCCATCGCAGAAGATCTTGCGGACGCATCTTCGACGACTTCGACTCTGGCTGCCCTTATGCACAAGGACGCCGATTCCGGCAAGGGCCAGAGCAAGCACGGTCACCGACACTCCACTCACAGCTCCAAGTTGAACAAGGAGCTCCACCATGCTGGAGAGGGCAAGGGCACGAAGCCTACTGGGTATGCTAAGCAGTGCTGAGACACTTGAAAGGCAATTGGCATGGCTCCACAACAGCAACATCTCTCTTCCACCCTTTCACGCTACACTTCAATCACATACTGCGATGTACTTGTACATATACAATCCAATTCAACGACGACACCGACCGTGTTAGATCAATGTGCACAACATACGGAGCCGCCTGAAGTCTTGGTCAGCTTGGGATCCAGGCTGGAGGCTGGCAGCTCAGGTGGACCGGTTGACCAGGACATTGTCGATGAGCTCAAGATCTACAGGGCTCAGGAACAACTCTCACGCTTTCCCGCCTTCATGCTGACTGTTCCATCTCCGATTTCGAAAGTCTAACAGGTGTAATACTGTCGGAATTCGGCCGTGACTTCTCTCTTCCTTCGCTGCAGGCACTCCAGCCTTCCCCGTTGGCCTCCCAAAAAAAGCTTCAAGACGAGCCTGACGCGTCGCGAACGCGTGGATCGCGTCGCGCCTCAATAAAAAGAACCTTTTCGCGCACCAAACCTTCTCCGCACAGCTTCGGCGCTCGGCACCTTGCTTGGCCACTTTTACCATCATCGCGCTTTGGTCCCTTCTGTTTGTACCACGGGCACCAGTAGAGCAGAAGCCCGCTGCACCTAGCCCGAGACGAACAAGGTACCTAAAGTCTACGATAGAGTTCCCGCCAGCAGGGCGCGGGATTGCGGAGTGGGGCAGGGACGGCACAAAAGGGTGGAGCTCCACGACAGTCGACGGCGTTGGAGGCTTGCAGCGCTGTAGATGGGCAATAATCTGTGAGAGGGGGAGATGGCCGAAGTAGGTGAGCGTAGTCTCCCCTCGACCGCCTAGCAGCTGCTTACAGTTGGCCAGCGGCCAGCGGCCAGGAGTATCACTCTCTCCCTTGTGTGCGCTCTCGGAGGTGGTCCACTGCCCTCACAACTCACATCGTCTCGGATGTCGGGGCAGGAGGTCTGATCCCGGCTGAGACCCATCCACTTTCTCATCTCGGACAAAACGCGATCTTGGAGCACCGATTGTCGGCTGTCTCGGCCAATTTCCAATGAATGGGATCCCCGCCCCCGGTCTCGGTTTCCAGACTACAAAGAATCCACGATAGACGCTTGTACGAAGGAGGTGAATGGGGATCCTACCCATGCTGAGTTCATCGGTTCATCGCTCCACGCTGTCCAACACCTGCCTCGGTCCATCCCTCCGCGTAAGGCTCCACACATCATCTGACGTCTGCCTGACATCTGACAGCTCAATCTATCGCATTCAAGCTGGAGCGCTACTGGAGTCTGGCCTCTGGGCCTTGCTTTAGAAGGGCGCCGGATCCACTATGTAAATGGGGCGGCACTTTTCTTTCGATTCGAACTTCTGAAAAGCAAGGTCGGAGCGGCGCTGATCGATAGCGACTGCACCAGCGGACCACACCGCCACATGCATATCAGTCGACGGGCAGCCTCAATCGTGACGTTGGTGTGTCTATCTGATGTGCACTGACAGCTGCCGAGGAGGGTGAAAACTGAAAGCAGGCGGGATGGAAGATGGAAGCTGTGGTGAAATGAGTAATGAGACCTTGGCTTGAGGTCTTTCAGACTCGCTGGTTTTTCCGGTCAACCATAGCGCACAGCAATCAACTCTATTTCATAACACGGCTCCGAGAGCCTCAACCGAACCTCGCCTCGGCACTTGCCTTTTGGCACTCTGTCAACGACGCGGATTGCGGCGGCGAAAGGAGCTCGAGCAGGTGTGTAGGCAGCGCAGCATTTTCTGGATGCGAAGGCTTGGAGCCGTGGACCGGGGCAAAGCAGGCAGCAGCAGGAGGCAGGGCTGCGTGTTTTGCAACGACGGCAAAGATGTGGGGCCGCACAGACATATGTAGGCCATATTAGTATCGCAACAGGGTGTGTCGGACACCCTCGGACACAGCTTAAGTCCGACACAGCTCGAATATGTGCTTTTGTAGAGGCGCGCGGAGCGCGCTTAGAAAATTTTGTAATGCTATATACAACGTCTGAGAGCTCCATCCAGCACCATAACTGGCCATTTCCTCTCAGAATTCAACGCGCTTTCGTGCTCAGACTACCAGGAAGGCCTCCGCCGAGGTGCACAGGGAGAAAAATTGAGAAATTTGGCCGATTTTTGGGAGAAATCGACGTGTCTGAGGCCAAAAAATATGCTGGCATATCATGACAGGAAAGGTCCCGATATGTGGTCTCTCAGGTCACATACTGTGTCTGGCTGTGTCGGGCACGTGATGTCCGACACAGCTTGAGATCCGACCCAAAATCCTAATCTGTAAGGTTGCGATGGTGAGACTCGAGTCGGGTCAACAAGGTACGGGGATCCATAAGTAGCCGACTACTTCATATTTCAGATCTCCAGATTGCTACATACTACTTTGTTTTTGCCCTTCCACTGAACCAAATGAGCTTCCGAACTCCCCGCCAGAAGCCGTTGAGACTCTAATTTCTTTGACAGCATCTACATAACTTTTACAGTCACCGTAACCCCCAACATTTCACGTAGCGTTACGGCTCGCTTTATACGCTTCGCCTCGAGGGAATAATGCTGGGCAAGTCACATACAGCATGCGGCTGGAGCAAGAGTTATTGTTGTGTTTCTTAGGACATGCTGCTGTTTACATATTATTCCCCGTCTCGGCTCTCGTTGCCTCGGGCCTCTCTGGCGGCACAAAAGATCAATCGATTCTATGCGCCGTGACCGCACAGCGCACGAAGAGACCCAGTGGTTCGGGGCACCAGCAGGTGGAAGATTATACGCCGTTGACAGTGCTCTGGTACCACTCAACTGACTTCCTGCTTGGTATTCGTATATATATTCGTGCGCGATCCGTGTGAGGAAAGCATATGTATACTTGTCTTGAACGCGACTATGTACTATACGCGCGGTGGATGGGGCGGAGACCATCGGCAAGGACAACCCAGGACAAGAAAGTATTAGTAGTAGTGCTGGACGGAGCGGTCATTGATTGACGAGACCCCTGAACAGCTTCGCCGTCCGTCGCCGAGGCGCCGAGGGGTGATAGAAGAGAGAAAAGAGAAAAAGAGCAAGATACGACGCGAGGACGCGACCGAAAAGATATACACAATTATACTGACTGCACAGCGCGAGTATATTTGCTTTACCGCAGTGCGCAGTGTCCTGCCTTGTCCTTTCACGTTTCACTCGTCCCGCCGAGCGCCTCCTCCAGTAGTATCAGGCTGCAGGCAGCAGTGAGCAGGCTCCACGACAATAATAACGAACCTAGTCCTGTGTTTTCTTTTTTCTTCTGACTCCCTTCCTTTTTCCACCAGTGCATCCTCGTCCTCTAAATTCACCAACGCCTCCGCTTACTCGGAGGACTCGTTTAAACGAAGGCGAGCCACAACCCACAAGACGGGATCGCGCCTCCCGCGAGAGCAAGATCGAACCATCTCCATTCTCCTGTACAGTATTATCGTAGCAACGGAAGAGGGTGGGCCGTGTGACAGAAAACAGGGTCTCCTTCATCATTCATATATTCATATCTCATTCATTGAGCGTCGATCATCGCCTTCGGCTCCCTCTCTACGGTTTTCTTCCTCCCCTTCCCCTCTCTCCCTTCCTTTCTACATACTACCTTCTCCCTTCTCCCTGATCATCGCCTCGTCTACCCCTTCAATCTTCGTCTCCGTCCAATTCCAGCATTGGAGTCAGAGTAATCGCGCAATTCCATTTAGCAGGTCCTTGATGTCGTCCTCCGCTACGCCAGCTAACGACGGAGCAAGGCGGAACGGGATCGGGATCGAGGCGCGACATCGCCAGGAGGAGAAGGCAGACCCACCTCGCCTGCGTCCGCTGCAGTCGGCGCTGGACAGCTCCTTCCGCCCAAGCATTCGTCCTTCTTCCCTTCTGCTGAGCCTCAATCTCGATCATTACCCTACGCTGCCCTTACACCCCCCCAGGCGCCCTCTTTTCCTCAAGGAACCTTACCGTCCTTTCTAGAACGCACAAACTCGGACGCATTCAAACACAACGTCCTTCCCGCTCTTGCTCCTCCAGGCTCATCCTTGCCACGTGCGGTGCCCATTTCGCCGCGATCAAAACGGTTGTCAACTACAGCGCCCGGTCTCTTGCCAGACTCTTCCGGTACTCTTCCATACTCAGGCTGGTCTGGTGCGCCTTCGACTGCGAGCAGCGTCAGTAGCATTTCCGGTGCCTTGCACGGCCCACGTAGGGACTCGAGTCCTCCCTATGCCCTGGCGGTGGGTCTAAGTCGGCTCCTGGTCCCGGTCCATCTAATGCACACATAATTGTGTCTTCATCGTCAGCCATCTCCACCTTCAACTCACCTCAGTTGCACGGAGCGGGCAGCGGAGGAGGAAGTTCAGCAGGAGCAGCTATCGCACAGGGGTATCGAAATGGTGGCTCATCTGCGCACCAGGGACACCCGCTGGATCAGGGATATCCTTCCCGCCGGCATCCGGATTCGCATTACGACCAGCCATCATCTAGCTCACATCCGAGCCGCGTCCCCAGCTTCTCTGGTAAAGCAGAAGGTGGTCCACAACCGTCCAGGCGCTCTCGCGGCAGCGCGCAAAACCCTGCGGATCATCACACATGGCACGCAAACAGCAGGACTAATACAGATGAGCCCTCTCAGGGCAACCCCGGCCATGAACCAGAAGGGTCCGCTCAGGGTCAATCGTCCAAAGATTCCGAACTCCCCAACGAATCTTCGAAAATTGAGAATTCTGCCGACGCGTCTCAGAGTGTCAACTCATCGGACCGCAAGGTCAGCTGTTTGGAATGCCGTGCTAGCAAGGTGAATATCAAAGTTATCTTCTTGTGGTTTGTCCCTCCTAAATACTGACTTGATTCCTTCTCAACAGGTCAAATGCACGGGTAAGACCCCCGACAATAAGGCTTGTGCGCGCTGTCAGAGAATCTGCCGGCCGTGTGTTTTCGAAAATCACCGCCGCGGCCGCCGTCCAGACAACCTGTCAGTGTTCCCTCATCGGCCCTGGATTGCTGATGCCTCTTATGCCTCTGAGCTCGAATCTGACTTATTTTGTTCGCTGGGCATCTTCAGCAAATTCCAAAAGTTGGAAAAGTCACTCGAGACAGTGACGCGCGCATTCAACGACTTCAGAAAGCAGCAGGACCCCGAACCTACGGCGGATTCAGCCTCAAAACCGGGCAAAGTACACCAGCCTGAAGAACCAGTCAAGAAGAAGCAAAAGCGAGGCAACACTGCTCGCGCAGCCGATGCCACATCACCTGATCAAGGTCCTGCTGATAATCAAGAATTACCTCTTGAAATGGGGTTAGTAGGCAGCAGCCGAAGGACTTCTGTGCAGATGCCTGTCGGCCCTCCCCACCCGCATGCGCCCCCGTTGGATCACAACAGCGGCTTCGAACCAGTCCCACGCCACGACGAGTCCATCGGTCCAGCACCAGGTGGAGAGCATGATTCTCACCGCGAGGTGCCTTGGTATGGAAGTAACGGCAATGTCGGCCATCCTCTCCCACCTGGTCCACCAATCATGCTGCCGCCACTCGCGGCCGACAGCCGCAGTCGAGCAATCACGATCGGCTGCCACGTCTCTCTTCCCGACTGCGATCTCGGCTGTGATCCCATCGCACGTAACGTGATCACGCTCCGTGAAGCATGCGAGCTCTTCGAGACGTTTATGAACTTGCAGAACCAGTACTTTCCATGTCTGGATTCTGTGCTGCACACATTTGAGTTCGTGCGGGATCGGTCGCCTTTCCTGCTCAGCGTGGCCTGCACCGTGGCTGCGCGGTTGACGGAGCACGGAAACAATGTGGTCGTCCGATTGCAACAGTTCTTGGAGTCGGTCCTCTTCCCTGAAATATGGCAACGTGGGTTGCGCTCAGTGGAGATCGTGCAGGGATTGACACTGCTTGCGGCTTTCCACGATGTGCCCAAGACGGCGGCGAACGATCAGACCTGGCAGTACATCTCTCTTGCGTTTGGTATTGCGATTCAGTTGGGTTTGAATCGAAGGCCGAAGTTGCCGGAGCATGCGACCATGATGGATCAACGGATGGCTAGGAACGGAGAAAGGTGAGTTTCTTTTGCGGGTATGCGGTATTTCAACAGGGCTCTCTCATCTCAAAGCCACCCACCTTTTATTTCCACAGAGGTTGGCTTCTGCTATTTTTGGTGGAAAGCTTGTCAGCGACACATATGGGTCGCCGGTCCATGTTCAATGTAGACCGCTTCATCGGAGCGTCCGACTCGTGGCACTTGAACGTTGCCGCGCTACCGGCAGACCGCAACATCGTTGCTCTTGTCCAGCTGCGACGCACTCAAACTCGTCTTCACGACTTGTTCGAGAGCAACATCGCGGATCCTGCCACAGGGGAGCCTGCGCTGACTGCATACCGCTTCGACATCTACATTGTGAGTGCCATCTGCAGCTACTGTCCAACACTGAGCTTTTATCTCACCACCATATCCTTTCCGACGGATCACAGCGCACATCTATGGGCGAATTGGACACTTGGAAGTCGCTCTGGTACGATTCGGTGTCCTGGGCACCTCACGAGCAAGGCGTGTCGCGTGAAATACTCTTTGCCTACCTCGCGGCGAACCTCATGCAATGCGTGCTTGCACTACGCGCCTGCCCCGGTGGTGACACTGCAGCCTCTATCCTTCGACAAGCATCGCGTACGGCCGTTGACGCGCTCAACGTCCTGATTCTCTTCGAATGGCCTGACCTCGTCTTTGCGGTGAACCAGAACGTGGTGTTCGCGAGTTACTGCGCCATACTGGCTCTGCGCATGACAACGCACGAGAAGCGATGGAGAGGTGCAGGTGCCATCGATGCCCTCTACATTTTCGAGCTGGTCGACAAGCTCGTCATCTCTCTCTCCCAAACTGGGGGCTCTCTTCGACGATCGGCAACGGCACTGTCTTATGCGTCGTACTTGGGCGGCATCTTGGACCATTACCAGAACCAGTACGAAGCGGCCAAGTATGAGGCGGCGATGAGCGGGGGCAATGGGGCGGCTCCATTCGTTCCCCTCCAGCGTCGACGTGGTCCTGAGATCAACGTGCGCGAGTACGAAGCTAGTCCAGTAGGAGTCATCATGATTGTGAGTTGAAGTCGTCCAAGATCGCTTTACTTCGTGAGCGTATTAGACTGATCGACCTTCGTATGATCCTAGCCAAAACATCCCCACACCGGAACGCCAACTCTCGTCAATCCTCCTCGTGCGAGCATCTTTTCGGATATGACATTCTTCGACACCTTCTTCGAGGAGCTCTAGCACGTCAATGAACGGCCCTGCCTCGCTCGGACTTGCACGGCTTGGCCTGACCCATTCTTCCCGGTACTCGCTCGACTTGCTTGACCGTGACTGGACAGGACACTATGCAACACACCTCACCACCGTTTCACCACCCATTTTGAAATGGAACTGCAACCCAACAACCCTTCAGACAACTATGATGCACCCACCCCAAATATACACGCACGCGCCAGCTCATGTAGTACCATTCATCTTGCAACCCATCGCTTCTTTCAACTCGACCTCGCCTCCACCCTGACAAGCAACCCCTTCTCCTCAACCTCCTCAAACAAATCCCACTCCAAGTTCGATTTCCTCTTCCTTCCTCGTTTGCATTCCTGCCTGTTAATGTTTCCTGTCAATCCTGCTCAGAGTGGCTCGTAAACGACCTCTTTGGTTTGCCACAACCATGCAATGATCGATTCCTTCATCGTTGCATGTGCCTCTCAAACCAGCCTCAAAGTCATTGTGTGCGATAGCAGCCACACCCACGGCAGTAGAGTATTGGCAACATTAAAGATGTATTGAGCGGTAAGGGAGGAAGAAAGACCCTTGCAGAGGCATGCAATAATAGTACAGCTCGTGTTCCTTACGAGTTCTCTATGACGATGACGGAGAGGTTGCTGGCGACGCCCAGGAAGCTTTAACGGAAGGAGTAGATTCACGATCGGAGTAATGATGGAGGAGATGTCACTACGATGTCTTCAGGTCGACATCGAGATGGGTCCCACGGATCGTGCTTTGTCGAGCATTTCGGACAGCTCGCCGTCAGCGCTAGACAGAAAGGTAACAGCACCACCAGCGCCGACCGAAATGTCTTTACGGGGAAGTCAAAATATCAGCAAAGGAGAGAAGAACCCTTGACCTGCAATTGCCACAAACTCACTGTCACCTTCCACAACTGCTGTCCGGATTACCACCGCAAAATCGGCAGCTCCGTCCACTCCAAGCCAGCCTAGTGCGCCTGAATAGATGCCGCGTTGAGGCTTCCGCCCCGGGTGTTGATCCGAAGTTTGGCGGCCATGCGCTTCCAAATGCTCGAGAATTTGGACGCTACGGCGTTTGGGTGCGCCCGTCATGCTGCCTGGCGGAAAACAGCGTCGGAGTGCCTCGACTGAGCTCACCCCCGGTCGTAGTTGGCCTCGAACTGTCGTCACGAGCTGGTGGATGGTTGCGTACGTCTCCACCCGCATGAGCTTCGGTACCCGAACAGATGACGGATGGCAGAAAGAAAGTAAGTCCGCCCGTATTAAGTCGACAATCTGCAAAGTCAAAGAACCCCGAAGGAACGGCTGTCAGAGACTTTTGCCGCGGAGCTTGATTCTCGACCTTTTCAGCTGAGACGACTCACCATTAGATTCTCCCCACGCTCCTTAGGATCCGCAGCAAGTTTCGCGCGTCGCAGAAGGTCTTGTTCTCGTCTCCAGGCCGCTTTCCGAGATTCTTCGGCCTGCTCCGACTCGGACAGCACGGGAGCGCCTATCCTTCGCGGCTGCATATGCTCTTCCCCTTTCGCAAACCCAGCTCGCGCCAGAGTACCCTTGATCGGCTTCATTTCAGCCTCTCCGGACCGTAGAACCCGCATGAATCGCTCCGGACTTGTGCTCAGAATTGCGCGGCCGCGGCTGTCCGGAACCAATCCGGGAACCCCTAGCGCTGGGAGGTGGAGGTATGCCGAGTATGGCGCAGCATTCTTCTTGCGCAACGCGCAATAGAGTCCGAAATGGTCGCGGTCCGCCTCCACTTCCGATGCCTGCGCAGCGATCGGTGCACGTTTGCCCCTGAATGCGGAAGTGATACACAGTTCATAGCTCTCACCAGCGGCAATGAATTTGCGTGCCATTTCGACCTTGTCCCGATATGTGCCCTGTGTGTCATCGCTGTGCAGGATCGGAAGGTCCTGCGAGTATAAGCTGGCGTGAAAGGTTGCTGCACGTTGAGGACCGGCAGCAGCAACCTCTTGCAGAACAGCACCGACCGTGCTGAACCACGCAACCGCATCGCTCTCGGTGTCGCACAGCAAAGCGTCTCCAGCAGCGCTACCGAGAGCAGTTTGAGACGCGGACAGGGCACCTTGTACTTGAGCCAACGAGCTGACGCCTGATTCTGGGAACGTAGGCGACTTGCCCGCACCTCGTCCCCCGACCTCGTCATGGATCACCACAGCATAGGCAGTCCATCGGTCCGCGATATGGTCGTAACAGAGCACTTTATCGCAAAACATGAACTCTGCATCGGGGGTTGTCGACCCTCCGAGCGTCGCATGCTCCAAACCGAGACTTTCGGCTTTCATCTCGTACCCGAAGTATCCCGTGAACCCACCCTTGAACACTGTCGCATGTCGATCTTGTTCCTCGGTCCCAATCGAGCCTGCGTCCGAAGTGGCTTCATTCGGCGGAGTGACTTCATCTTGAAGAACAGTGGGCGCAAGTGAAGTGCATTGCTGCAACCCAGTCTGTAGCTGGTTGAGCCACTCCCAGAATGTCGTGCCCAGAGGTAGAGGAATGGCAGAATTTCCGAGATGCGAACCAGACTGAGCGGATCGCACCTGTACAGTGCGTGCCGTGGTATTGTATGATAGCATGAAGCGTGGGCTGGCCATGTAGGAGTACCGACTATGTGGGTCATGAGTACGAGCACTGTCGAGCCAGACGCTCCCGATAGCCGACGCGTTTCGCTTCCGGAACAGCCGATCAAAGACTTCGGGCGCATCGGTAGCGACGGGAAGCGGCGCCGTTGATGTTGTGTTGAAGAGTTGGGACATGACTCTCCATCGACATTTTGGCCTTTCCGATAATGATCTGTGGCCTTCCTTCGCTGATGCTTTTTCGACCGACGAAGAACGTGGAGAATGCGAATCTACCGAAACAGTCGTGATCGAGGTTGAGGAGGAGTTTGGCAGCGCGAGCAGACCGTTTCCGGTTGTTAGCGACGCTGAACTGGAAGGACTGCTCGTCCAGCTGACATCGCTCTGAGCAGATGGTGGTCGACGATGCTGGCTAGGACCGTTTTCTCGGTCCAGTTCGAATGAAGGTGTTTTCGGCGCTGATATCTCGCTTGGCAACGAGACATGAGGTAATGCAGCGATCTCCATGTGCGTGGGAATGATGTCTTCACCCGGCGCCTGACGTGTCGTGTGCTTCGGTAAGAGATGGGAAGGTAAACCCTGCCCTGCATCCCATGCTCGCCTACGTGAGAATGCAGATGATGAATTCGGACCAGCTAGACCTTTCCGCGACCAGAAGTCTGCCACGGAGGCTAGAAAATTGAGCATGATCCGTTTGCCATATGCGCTTTCGATAGATTCTGGGTGAAATTGAACGCCAAATACCGGTAACGACTCGTGCTGTATCCCCAGGACTATCCTCTCGCCACCGCCGTTGGAGTTCAAATGCGCAGTGGAAGCCAGACCATTTGGCGCAGGCTGGACTCCTTGATATGAGCCCATGAATTGTGGACTTGGGGAAGGCGCATCGGTTGTCGGGGCGGCGTCTGTGGCCCAAGCTATGACGCGTAAGGACGAAGGCAATGCTGTGGGAGGATAACAAAGTCAGCGCATAAGTACTGATATGTGCGAATTGAGGCTTGCTCACTTTGTTCGTCCACAACAAGACTGTTGTATCGCACCACAGTGGCGCCTTCAGGCACTCCCGCAAATAACCCGCTTCCCAGCCTTCCCGCCCCCTCACATTCCGCGCTGGACCACCTTACAGAGCTCTGCGACCCATGTTGGAGCATACGCGCGCGCTTCATACGTGCTCCTCCAGCACATGCGATACCCTGATGACCCAAACACACCCGAGGACGGGAAATCGAAGAGGCGAGATGGAGTCCTCATCTTGGACTTGACGCATACAGTCCTGCAGAATGCGAGCTGAGGTGCGGAAATCAGCGTCGTTTTCCGGAGAGCCTGGACCGGGGCTGATGATGACGGCGTCGATGAAGGGAGCGACCTCGAGCGCGTAACGGGAGGGATCTGTCAGCCGTTCGTCGGTATGTTGCAAGATTATCGTGTTGGCGCATATTGTGGTCGGTAGGAGGGTAAGGAGGTTGGCCGTGTAAGAGTCGTAGTGGTCGATGATGAGCACACGAGGAGACCAGTCCAAAGGCAGCGCCGCCATCTTTGTGCCGCTGGGCCCGCTCCTATCGTCCATATTGTCGAAAAGAGTATGGAGGTGTAGTCCGAGACTGCCCGTAAGACGCTGACAGTACGAGCTGTGGATCTGCCGCGATGTTGAGGAATGATGCTCCCAGCTCAAGGCGAAGCGCAGACGCAGAGCCGAGTCTTCCGCCGCTCTCCGCTGGCAAGTCTGATGTCTCGAGGTGTGCGTCCTTGGCTCTATGCTGTAGTTAGCTTGAGTATCGACCTTCCTGTTCGGCGTCCTTTGAGCTTTCGCAGCTTCAAGTTCTGAGAAGGCTAAGTCCACGTGGTCGCTAAACCCTCCGAGCGCATGACCCTGAGACCCTATCAAATTGGATCGGGTCTGCAAAAGCACAGTCCCCATCCCCAACTTGAGGTCGAGCCGTGCGAAGGTGAGGTAGAAGCATCGCGCCAGTCAGTTGAGTAGACGATTACCCTTCATTCGCTTCTCCCCCGGTCCGCAGAAGGATAGGATGATCGTCTCCGTGCTCGTGTTCAACAACCACGCCAAAGTCCGGCTCTCCAAGTTCTACACCCCTCTCCTCCTGTCTCCAGCCCGCCAACAGGCCCTGGTACAGCGGATCTACCAGCTCGTCTCCCGCCGACCGGACTCGGCATGCAACTTCCTTGACGCCCCTGAGCTAGATGCGCTCCTCCCTCATGCGGTAGCCAGGGGTCGAACGGCGGACGCGGGCTCGTCATCGGCGAATGGAGCGAAATCAAGCTCGAATAATGGCAAAGCTGGAGCATCATCATCACCCTCAAGCGGCGGCGCTGGAGCGTCCTCGTCCTCCCTCCTATCTCGCCCTCCCACGGGGACGACCGTCTCCGTGTGATCTATCGACACTACGCCACGCTGTACTTCGTCTTCGTCGTCGATGCCTCTGAATCCGAACTCGGCATTCTCGACCTGATTCAAGTCTTTGTCGAATCTCTCGACCAGATGTTCGAAAACGTGTGCGAGCTCGACCTCATCTTTCATTTCGACGAGGTACATGCATTACTTGCGGAGGTGGTTCAGGGTGGACTGGTCCTTGAGACGAATATTCGGGAAATTGTTGCACAAGGTGAGCTCCTGGTTCATGCTGTCCCGTAATACTTGCATGAGGTAAACTGACTGACCGATCTGGCGGTTACAGCAAAAGCAAAGGACGTCGCACGGAAAGCGTCCGTCGCCGCCTCATCGACCTCCCCAATCAGCGGTTTGGCCGCCTCGGCTTCCTCTCTCACAGGCGGGTCGGGCCTCCCATGGCCTCCAGGAAACGTCATGGTGGCAGCATTTTCAAGCGGAGTCAGCGGGATAGCAAGAGGAATTGGTAGCAGATTAGGAGGGAGATGAAATCAAACATGATTCGTGTAGCATTACACAGGCGAGCTCTGAGCTGACGAGCGGCCGCGCGAAGTTCATCTTCGACCCTGGGGACATGCAACTTTCTGTGGCCCAAAGCCGAGGAGGCATGCACAGGTAACAGTTGATCTGAGGTTGAGATTAAGCGGACCATAACAGCAAATGATACTTCCCAAACATCCGCTCCTTACACGCTCTCCGTCTGCTGACTTCCCGCTACCTTAGCCGACCCACCCCGCTTCTCAAACTCCCCATCGAGCACCTTGCGCGTCGCGTCCACAAGCTGTTCAAACTCTCCCTCGCCTTGTCCATCAGCCAATCGCACATCCCGTACCCGCCTCTCCTTCTCAAGTAGACCGTGCATCTCCGGAGGGAGTACGTCGCGCTCAAAGTCGAATTCTGCGCCTGCCGACTCGAGTGAGGACACGACTGCTGCGGAGAATTTGGCGGGGTGGGCGGTGGCGAGGACGATCTGATGCGTTGGTGCGGCGCTGTGAAGGGAAGTTGAACGCGTGTCAGATTACGAGGTCTACTTGAGGTGGGGCTAGCTTGTTATCGGAATGAGATACTCACACTTTACCCTGAGCTCGCAACCGGTCAGCAGCCTCGAATCCGACGGCAGTGTGAGGGTCGACAAGGTAGCTGGGCGCGTGCTTCCGCGATGAGGCTGAAGGGTCCGCTTTGCTGTACATGCGCAGAATAGTTTGCTTGATCTGCATGAGAAACCAGGATAAATGCTGTTAGCTCGACGCGTCTCTCGTCAACTAAAAAGAAAGGGAAGCACTGGACTGACCTCCTCATCCGAAACTCGCTCGGCGGCAAAGTCTTTCCGAGCCAGCTCAAGCTGTGCCTTCGTGACTTCCATTCGACCCGCCTTCTTGAGCTCGTCCATCCATTTCTTCAATGTAGCGCCAGCCTCCGTCTGCGCGGCCTTCTTCCCCTCCTCGCCGCCCTGAGAGAGCGCGTCTGATGTTGAGAAGGCAAAGTCCCAGAGAAGACGCTCAAAGTTGCTGGAGACGAGAATGTCCATAGCTGGACTCAGAGTAGCCTTCACACCCCCAGCCGCGGAGACCTGTGAGCCGTCCGATGAGCCGAGCACGGGTGCAGTCTGTGGGTTCGAGTCAGTTTTGCGATGACGCCTGCTTCTCGTAGCGACCGGTAGCCCAGAAGCGCTGCAAGATATCGTTCTCGTTGGTGGCTACGACGAGCTGCTTGATGGCAGGCCCATGCGCTTCGCGTAGTAACCAGCGAGGATGTCGCCAAAGTTGCCTGTGGGTACAACAAACTGGATCTCGGGCGCTTGCTCGGCGGTGTTGATACCGAGCTTGGCGGCGAGCTGGAAGTATGCGGAGAAGTAGTAGACGATTTGCGCGAGGATTCGGGCGAAGTTGATGGAGTTGATCGCGCCAAGACGGTGCTTCGCGTTGAATTCGGCATCTGAGAACAAGAACTTGACAATGTCCTGCTCGACGAAATCAGAAGAGAGCTGTCAGCATGTATGCAGCGCGCATGGAAGGAATTATGCGCATGATCTTGAACGCACTTGGCAGTCGTCAAAAGTACCCTCTACGGCCAGGTTATGTACGTTGGCATCAAGGACTGTGGTCATCTGAGCCTCCTGGATCGCGAGACGCGTCCCTTCGGGTGAAGGATGAAGATGTCGATATCAGCTTTCGAACGGAGACCGGAAATGGCAGCGCTGAAGGTCACGGTCAAATGTCAGCTTATGAGCAAACTGTATGCGCAGGGCCTCGATAGAGGCATTCACTCACCTGCCCGTGTCACCACTTGTAGCGCCGAGAACAGTCAACCGCTCACGGGTTCGTGAGAAGACTTAGCAGCATTACGGCGCTGGAGGAAGTACTCGAAGAGGTTGCCAAGGAATTGGAGCGCGACGTCCTTGAATGCGAAGGTAGGCCCGTGCCAGAGCTCGAGACACCAGACATCGTCACCGAGCTGCTTGAGCGGGAGACGAGATCAGAGCGGAAGGTCGAGTAGGAGCGCTCGATCAATGACTTGAGGTCTTCTGTGGGGATTCCGCCTTGTCCTGGTCGGAAGGATGAAGAGAGAGGTGACGCGGTAGGAGAGTTCGGGGAAGCTGAGCTTGGCCCAGTCAGCCGCCCAGTTCGCGGGCAAGCTGGGGATCTGCTCGGGATGTAGAGACCTCCGTTGGCGCGAGACCCTTCAGAACTGCTTCCTCGAAGAGAGGACGCTCATCGCCGCCGCGTGTGCTGAGATACTTCATGACTTGATGTGCTGCCTTGGGTGTGTGGTTGTTGCTTACTGCTACTTTCTTCTTGGCTTCCTTGAACGTGCGAGTCATCCTGAATCGCCGTTTCTGAGACCGAGACTCTTTCCGTCGCGTGCAGGTTTCTTGGCGTCACAGTCTGGCCTATTTTGATCACGCGATGATCATAGCTGTCACGTGCTGTTGACCCTTCAGACAAATTCAAACTCCGCTCGTCTGTTGCGGTGGATTTGAGGTGGCTGCGATTTTGTGTGCGACTTTTCTTTCTCAGGCTTCCTTCGCGTCCAACTCGCTCTCCTCTTGCGTCTCTCCACCAGCAAGCAACCTTGTCTCGTCATCAAGAAGGTGAGCAGCAACCACAACATCCATTTCCACAGGCATTCGCAGCGGGCGCTCAGCGGTCATCCTCTCTCTCCTCTCACAGATCCACCATGGCCTCCGTACAACACAAGCTCCTGCGAACGGCAAACGCCCCCGGCGGCGCTCCCACCGAGACCGAGACTCTCGTCTGCCAGGCTCTCGTCGACCTCGAGAACAACGTCCCCGAGCTCCGCGCTGAGCTCCGCCCTCTCCAGATCTCTGCGCTTCCGAGATCGACGTCCGTGGCGGCAAGAAGGCCATCGCTGTCTTCGTCCCCATCCCCCAGCAGAAGGCATACCGCAAGGTCCAGCAGCGGTGAGCATCAATACTGGTTGACACCCCTTCTATCCCTTGTGCGCAGAGAGGAATAGCATGATGGCCGGATTAAAGTAGTTGGAAGGAGCGGGGGTGCATACTAGAGTGGGAGACTTCATGGTGGCCTCTGGCGCGGGACAACACCTGCGGCATTCGAGGGAGTCGGACAGGTTTGGGAGCTGTGTCAGACACCGCTTGCGCTGGCTCTTTGAGGTGGCCCCGAGGTCCTGCGACGCTCATGTCCCCGAGCGTCTCCGAGTTGGACCTGGAGATCGGATATGTAGGCATATATGCACCCTGACTGGGCATGTTGGGTTGGGCTGGGCTGGCATCCAAGAAACACTTGGAATCTGTCGTAACACTCGTAAGCTTCAGATCATGTACTGATCATCTTCTGCGGCCCCCTCCCACAGACTTACCCGTGAGCTCGAGAAGAAGTTCTCTGACCGACACGTCATCTTCGTCGGCCAGCGCCGAATTCTCGGCAAGCCCGGCCGACACGCCCGTGTCAAGCAGCCCCGCCCCCGCTCCCGCACCCTGACCGCCGTCCACGAGGCCATCCTTGCCGACGTCGTCTACCCCACCGAGATCACCGGCAAGCGGACGCGTGTTGCTACCGACGGCTCCAAGGTCATCAAGTGCTTCCTTGACGCCAAGGACGCTACTTCTCTCGAGTACAAGCTCGACAGCTTCTCCTCTGTCTACAGGAAGCTCACCGGCAAGGACGTCTCTTTCGTCTTCCGGGTGAGTACTTTTGCCAAATGGCAGCTGGATTGCGGGAGGATACCTGGAGGTCACGATGGCGAGGGATGCACATACGCATATGCATACATGCGCCTTGCTCTCTCTCGGAGAACACTCCCGCAGTCCAGGTTCTGCGACAATTTCAACTGTTCAACATTTGCTGACCTCTCCTTTCTCTCTTCATCTCACAGGATGCCGACAGCGTGTAAAGGACTTCTATGACATGACACCTTCCATGTACCCTTTTTCTTTTCCTGCAATGTTCATGTCCCTCTCTCTCTGCTTCTCCCCGAAGCTACAGCACTACACCACATCACCTGCCTGCTCTTGCCCAGCATACCTACTACGTTGATTGCAGCACGAACGATCAACAGCCCATACACCAGTCGCCTTCTGTCTGATCCGAGAGCGTGGAGAGCGTGAAAAACTTCGAGAGTACGATGCGGAGTGATTTGCATTGGTTGGAATGGTGTACATGATGGAAAGTTTACGGTACCAGCAAAGAAGGAAACAGTATGGACGCGAATAGGAGAGCAGAATGGAAGAGGGCGATCGGTCAGAAGGCGTACGATACGGACCGATGACAGGAGCCAGAGTATTCTCGGACACGAGGATATGATGATGGTCAAGGATGGCGATGTGCTTAGTCCACCTGCAAACCCAGAAGAACATGCATAAGCAACGTCGCAGGTATCGACATTTCATACGCAGAGTGCAGACTCACAGGATCACAAATGCCTTCTGCTCCAATACTGAAGACTGCATCTGCTTCTGGCAAGCAAGGAGAGTCTACAATCTTGCAGATTCGCTGCGTTCCTCGCCCCTTGCGCAACGCGAGCCTGTGGTAGTTTTCGAAAACGTGTGAGTTAGGTACCCAGTGGGTGCGGATAGAGACATGAGATACGTACCGCGTTGTACTTGCGTGAGCGACTATATTTCCTCCGATCGGCTTCTTGCATCTGCAGAGAATGCACTCGCACCGTCGACCTGCGCGACAACCTGGTTCGTCACAACGACAGCGACACCAAACTCGTCGGCGAGTCTCATGAGGTTGCGAAGGAAGCGAGCAAGATGTATTTGACGGGCCGCAAGTTCTCCACGACCGGAGAAGTCGGTACGGTAGAGCGAAGTGAGCGAGTCAACGATGAGCAGACTGAAGCGGGATTCGGCCATCATTGCGCTGGCTTGGGTGAGGAGTTGCAGTTGGTGGTCGGCGTTGTATGCGCGGGCGTATGCTACGTTGTCGAGAACTTCCTCTCCATCGAGACCGTATCGCTGTGCGACTGCTAGCAACCGAACAGGTCGCTAGCGAGAGAAGGAGTGGACGTATGCTATCAGTACTTGAGAATGTGGAATGTAACGACGTGCAGAATACTCACGAATGTGCCCTCGGTGTCTATGTACAAGCATTTGCCTTCTCCTCCTCCCATATCGATAGGAAGCTGTAAATTTAGGGACAAACTTTCAGTACATATCTTTGAGGTTCATATGGGAATCGTGACTTCTCACCTGGCATGTCACTGCAAGCGTGTGACAGATCTGACTCTTTCCCGTCCTGTACTCTCCGAACAGCTCGGTAATGCTCCCAGTCTCCATACCTCCGTTCAGAATCGTGTCGAGATTCTTGCTACCAGTGCTGATCGTGACCAGCTCGGATCTGCGTTGATGGAATTCGGTTGCAGTGGTGAAGCCCATCGGCACGAGCTTGCCCGCTGCGCGTTTGAAATCGCAGCCATTTTCAACCAGGTCAGCAAAGGCATACTGGGTTAAGCAGATCGCGTCTAGTTTTGCTCACCTTTCACACAAGATCTTGTCCGCCTTCGCTTCCGATATGCCTTTGACGGTGATGAGTTGCTTCTTCGGTGTGAATGCAACGTGTTCAACAGTGTGGAAGCCGGCCTCCATCAGCTTCTTGCAGTCTGCGGCGGAGATTCCGAACTCCTGAAGACATAGAGACAAGAATCAGTTACACACCTCCCAGTTCAATCTGATAGCATGACTCGCCACATACCTCGAGCTTGGTGACCGGCATGGGTCCCATGATTTCGTTCGACTCCTCCTCACCCTCGGGGCCGTGTCCTTGCTGCGACATGGTTGCGGTCTTGAAGAGATTGATGCGGGTGGGTTACCTTGACTACTTGCAATCGTGTGGACGATAGGACAGTGATGCCTTTGTTGAAAGTGATGGTGGTGGCAATGGTCTTTCCCAAGAAAACGCGAGTGTTGGTCTCGCTCGAAGTGTTGCTCTCGACGCGACGCGCCCGAAGCCCGCCTTCCGAAATTCAAACTCCGCCTGACGCGTAGAGACGCGTCGTGCAAATCACGCGTCGTGTCGAAGTTTTGGGCTGTTGGTCGTGCGCTTGCCGATGCCATCCTTGCTTCGCTCCCACCAACACGCAGACAGCATTCACTCACCTCGGCACAGCACTACACACACACCAAGCCCCAGCCTTCGCAAACCATGTCTGACGCAGCACACGCTATTGAGATTGAGGAGGATGATGCGGCTGCCAATGCCACTATGATCGCCAACGAGGTGAGTGTAGCGCATTTAGCCGTGAATTGGACTGTATGCATTCACTGACACTGTTTTCCCTCTCTCCGTGCGTGTGGATGCATCTCTATAGGAGTACAAGAGTGAGTGCCCATGCCTACTGCACCACTCCTTTCAAGTTCAGCACTGACGATCGCGTTTGTGTTCCTCTGTAGTCTGGAAGAAGCATTCTCCTTTCCTGTACGACGTCATGGTCACCACTGCCCTCGACTGGCCCTCACTCACCTGCCAATGGTTCCCTGACAAAGTTCGGTATGTGTCTGCTGCGGGAATCCTCGCTCGACAGTGAAGAGATGGTACAGTGCTCACACAGCATCATTCCCACTCTGCGCTCACTGCAGACCGGAAGGGAAGAACTACGTCCGGCATCGGCTGCTGCTGGGAACGCACACTTCCGGGCAAGATCGAAACTACCTCCAGATTGCAGAGGTCCAGCTTCCCACGGGCGAGGAACAATTACCTGCCGGCAAGTACGACGATGACAAGGGCGGTAAGTTACGTTCGCTCCCAGCCACAGACAACGTCCTCGCATGCATCTGACACACTCCTCCTCCACATTCCGCAGAGATCGGCTCGTACGGTGGAGCATCATCCCGCATCAAAATCATCCAGAAAATCAATCACGATGGCGAAGTGAACCGAGCGCGGTACTGCCTCAGAACATCGACCTGATCGCTACCCGGACGGTGATGGGCCTAACCTACATTTTTGATCGCACAAAGCACAGCTTAGTCCCGAACAGCGATGGAGTCTGTCGGCCGGACATTATCTTGGAGGGTCAGACGAAGGAAGGGTGAGTTCTTCTTGCAGGAGCAGGAATACACGCATTCACTAGCGGGGTCTGACTCCACGAGCTCTGTGCAGGTACGGTCTGGACTGGAATCCCATTCGACAGGGCCACATTCTTGCTTCGTCTGACGATAGTTCCGTGTGCTACTGGTGAGTGCGAGCCTTTCGTAGTTTTCAAGTCCAGTACCTCGCTGACCTCTGTAACAATGGTTCGTACATATAGGGACATCAACGAATTCAAGAAGGGCAACCAGAAGATGCAGCCCGTGCGGAAATATGAGGCCCACACCTCAATAGTTGAGGACGTTGCATGGCACTATCACCACGAGTCACTATTCGCCTCTGTCGGCGATGACCGTCAGATGTTCATGTGAGCGCTATCCAACACTCTTACACGTTCATGAGGCAGGGCACTGACAGCACTTTCTTTCTCACAGCTGGGACTCGAGATCCAATACTCCGGCACCCAAGCATCGGGTTGAAGCTCACACTGCCGAGGTCAACGCCGTGCGATTCTCTCCCAGCAACGAGTACCTGCTGGCGACAGCTTCCAGCGATAAAGTGAGCAGAAGATTCTCATCAAACATCGGTGTCTCAGACGCTTGGCGCTGACTCTATCTCATTCCTGATCAAAGTCTGTCGGTCTGTGGGACCTGCGAAATCTCAAGGTCAAGCTGCACTCCCTGGAATCCCATACCGACGAAGTCCTTCAGCTGGCATGGTCTCCCACAACGACACCGTCCTAGCTTCCGCCAGTGCAGACAGAAGAATCAACCTCTGGGACCTCTCCCGTATCGGCGAGGAGCAAACCCCGGACGATGCCGAGGACGGCCCACCCGAGCTTCTGTTCGTACACGGTGGTCACACATCCCGACCGACCGACCTGTCTTGGTGCCCGAGCGAACGCTGGCATATGTGCAGTACATCGGAGGACAATGTCTGCATGTTGTGGAGTGTCACTGCGACCATTGTGGATGAGACCAACGTGCCGGATGACGAATTGGAGTAGGACCAGCAGTGTCCATGACGTGCCGGATTGGACAAGGCAAGGGAGGAGGGGTTGAAAGGCGCTGTTGGCATGCTCTCGTTTTCGGATGCCATGCCCGCGAATGTATCCTCTGTTTGCCCGTCATCTCAATTACATACTTGAACCAGATTCAGACTGACCGTGCCTTCCCGACATTTGGTCGTTCGGGTGATCGTCCTGCTGGTGTGAGAACTCGATCGAGGACGAGCGCCTGATAGCCTTGTCGGGTCCTCCCTTCATTTCGAGAAAACCTTATCCTGGCAGCCATAAAACCTGACCGTGCAACACTGGCATCCTCATTCCTTTCTCTCACCACCTCCGCAAGAACCTCAAGACAATCAAGACATACTACCAAAGCCCCCAACCACACCCATCCAGCACATCCTTCACAGGCAAACGACCTCAAGATGGACATGATCGATGCTCCGTCCCCCGCTCTCTCCGTCAAGACCGAACCCGACTTCGACGACAGCTACTTCCCATCCCATCCATCAGCAAATCCAAGCAGTTCCGCAACGACTTCCAGGACATCGTCCATTGCTCACAATCAACCACAGCTAGTACAGCTTCCGCGCGCGAGGACCAAGGAGCGGACGATGATGATTTCATGGACGTCGCAAGTAACGAGATCGCTGTCAAGACGGAGAACCCAGATCAACAACTGAGGTACTCACAGGTATGTCCTTCGCTGCACACGATAAGGCTACACAGCTTCAGCGCTGACAATCAAGCTCCTCTCTGTTCCTTCACAGTACCCTGCGCTCGACGAATACGGCTCCTTGGATCTCTCCACTGCTGCTATCAAGGTCGAACAACACCTGGTCAGTCACAACCCTCTCCATACCATGCATCAACATCGCACCTGCTGCTGACTGACCTCTTCTCTTCCTTTGTTCACTTTCAGCAGTCGAGTCTTTCCCCCAGATGCTTTCCCGGACTTCAATCTCGGAGCATCATCAAGCACCTACGACCCCTGTTTCACATCGCTGCAAGACAACACGTTCTGGAACGACCTCGCTGGCTACTCCCACGCTGTGAGTCTCTCTCAAGCGATGCTACCTCTTCCGCCGCCGCTGCCGCCGCCGCTGCTGCTGCTGCTGCTGCTGCTGCTATGCATCATGGAACTGATCAGCCAATCGCTCCTTCTAACTTCACAAGATACCAACGCAGCCGCAATCAGTCCTGTTTCGAGATATGGTCCAGAGCGAGGTGTCTTTCGATTCCGGCGGAGCACCTGTCTCAAAGACGGAGCCCATTCCTGGACTGTGGGACCATGACTTCACGCAGAGCAACTTCTTCGCATCCGCACCCGCACCCGCATCCACATCCACATCCACATCAGCACTCGCAGCCACACCCGCGTCCGCACCTGCATGCGCGCCAACTTCAGCAGAATTTGTGACGCCGTCGTCGCTATCGTCGCTGTGCTCGTTGTCGTGGTTGCCGTCCTCGTCGTCGTCGTCGTCGCTACTGCCCCACTCATCAACAGCTGAGAATATAGGTCCAGCTGCTCGGTGTTGTTCAGCTCCTCCCCCTCGCGCATCTGACTCGTGAGTAGCTGCGAATAGTGCGACAGGATCTGAGAAGAGTTGTTCTGACCTTTCCTTCTACCTCTCTCTACACACTGCCAGGCCCATGACACAGGGCGAACTGCGGAGGATTGTAAAAGCTCGCCTGCAGCAGTGCGTCGACAAGCGGGTCGCCAAGGGAGCAAGGACAGCTGAGGTGAGTCATTGCAATTGAGATTCATATCCCTTCTGTTCTGACAGATGTCGCTTCTTCATTCAACACAGACTGGGCATCATCGGAAGGCTCGCGCAGTGTTCGGTGGAGAGGATGCCAACCTTCAACTGGCTGCCTCCACCGATCTGTTCTCTGGCAACTCTTGCACCGTGTGCATCAAGGCACGCCGGTTTTGCATCGTTAATCCGACAGGGCACCTCAAGTGTTTTCATTGTGTGGTTGATGGCCAAACCTGCTCGAACAAGGTCAGGTTGGCCTCCGCCCCTTCTCTTCCTGCGATCACCCCTCCGTTGAACCCTCAAAACCTCGTTCCCGACGATCTCGGGTGAATCGCTCACTGTCGACCCGACAATCTTCGGTGATCGACAACCACATTGGCGAGGCACTGACCTCGATGATGTCAGCTTCCTCCAGTTTTCCCACCGTCCAGCTCTTGGTCCAGGAGGGCGAGGCTCTGCTGAACACCTCTCCGTTCAAATAGTGTTCTCCCCATACCCCGCACATGATTTCCTGTGCAGAGCGGAGTTTCAACTTCCGGCGGAGTTTAAACTTAACACTGTCGGTCCGACACGAATTCCCTTTCCCTTTTCTTTTGCGCTGTTATGGCGGTGCGGACTTGGGCCACTCGCCGGTGACACTCTTCTCCTTCTCTCCTACCACCACCAACATCGTGCCTGTTTCCAGGTCCGCAGTGCTACCATTTTCTCCATTCTCATATTGACCATCCCCGATTCAAAGCTTCTCCCCTTATATTTCCAAACTCAATGAGATGACCTTGACCCCGACCACCACCACCACATTCCAAACACAACCGCCACCACCATGACTACGAACGGCTGTCAGCACATTTAACCGCCAACGACATTTTTGTCACCCGCAACACTCCCCACTGTCGGACCGACACGAATTCTCCCGTTCTGCGTCGGACTTCTCCAGAGTTGGTGGAACAAGGTAAGCAAAAAGAATCTGTTGGCAGTGAAAATATACTAAAAAATTGTGCTAGAAAGCAATGTTGAGAAAAATCACGTCACTTTGAAAACTAAAATTTTATCCGAAGTCATGTGACCCTTTCCGCCTCTGAACCGTCCACACCTGAAATTTCAAAATATTGCCATTTTTCAAATTTGGAGTGCTTTTTCATTAGAAATTCATTCCCCTATTTTTCACTCCCAGGTGCTAGAGGCAGCTCATCCGCACCTGGACAACCATGCTCATGTCGCCTAGAGGCATCCTTGCACTGGAAATGTACATCCAAGAAAAGTTCAGGAACGGCGTGTGAACAGCTTGAGAATGGTTGTCATATTTGCTATCACACTTGACCTCATAGGTGATAGGAGCGTAGGGCTCGGGAACCGACCTGGAGAGTCTGGGGGATTTGGGGATCCAGATGTTGTCGCTTGTCGGCAGTCAGTAATCACACTCGTCTTTTCACTGTTGCACTGTCAGTTGTGGATATCCGACCCAGATGCTTCGAACAGCTGTTTGTTTTCGTAGTACGCTTCATAGTCAATCAGTAATCTAGTTATTCTCACTTTACGACAGTCTACGGAGCAGTTGAATGGAGCCGCAGCGATGCCTGACGTCCCTTACATCTGTGATCTGACCATGCGTCAGACAGCTGCCTTACCCTGCCCTCTTCCTCTTGTACTTTCCTATTGTCATCGCCTACCTTTTTAGCTTCCGCAGCACATTGCTGCAATCTGCCGTTGGGGACCAGGGACTGCTCAGCCCTCCTGAGCGGCCGGGTGTAACGTCTCTGGCGCAGCATATGCCGTTGACGGTTACCCGCTGCGCCAGACTAACTCTCACCTGTCACTTACCTTGCTTCCTATCACATTCTCTGACATCTTTCCACGTCAGCATCATCCACTCACCTGCGCTTTCGAGCGCTCTCTCCCTCTTTCCTCTCTCTCTCTCTCTCTCTCTTTCCTCGCCTCGCGCCTTCCCCGGCGGTCCTGTCGTCGCTAGGTATAGGCCGCCAGGGTGCTGTAGAGATAAATTGTGTCGTGGTGGTTAGCTGTGTCTGAAATTCAACACAAATTCGATCGGATCTAACTCACTTCGCGGCTACATGAGCCTGTCTGGACTTGCTGGAGCTTGAATCTGTGAGAGGGGAAAGAAGTAGGGAAGGGAGCGGAGCAGGGCTGGGCGTGGTGGTTGCACTGCCGGATGGTAGGTTTGTGCGTCGAGAAATCGAGAGGTGGGCGGTGCTGAGTCGATTGTCGGGACTGGCTGCTGTTTTCGAGAAGGGGCTAGGATCGCCAATTGCCGTTGTTTCATCCTCGCTCCCTCCACCATCGATATCTCTACACCCACGCCGCCAACGATCGCAAAGGAGGTCAAAGCGTCGACTCCCTTGTTCTACCTCCAATCTGCATCATCTCTGTCGATCCCTCCTTCTTCCCTCAACTCCGTCTAGCCTAAATTCGACGATGTCGACATCGGAGGTAATCCACTGTGTATACTTGAAGTGGGTCTGTCGAATCCTCTCTTCTTCTTTTTCTTTCTATTTTCTCTCTCTTTCTCTCTCTCTCTCTCTCTCTCTCTCTCGCGCTGATGGATCAGATGACCAACTCCCTCCTGCTTCCCTTTTTTGCTGTCCACCTCACTTCATTTCGCTGCTAATCGTCGCTGACCAACTTGCCTTTTGCCCCTCCCTTACCCCCTTTTCCATCCGCCCCATTTTCACAGGTACAATTCGGACGTGAGCGCCGAACAGCAAGCCGATGTCTTCCGCCGATTCTACGAGCTCAAGAACGAATGCAAGTCGAGCAGTGGCGAGCCGTACATCGCTAAGATTCAGTGCGGATCGGAAAATACGTCGACGGAGGGAGCGGGAAAGGGATTTGATGTGAGTTTTGAGGACTGTATTGCGACCGCATTCTGTCTGGAGTGTTCCTTCCACACCTTGCTTCTTACGGTTATGTTCTGACAACCTTTGCTCTTCTTTCTGCAGCATGCATTCGTCGTCACGTTCAGCAGTGCGGAGGATGTGAAGTACTACGTGGATGAAGATCCCACACACGATAAGTTCAAGGTGAGTTTTGCTCCGACGCCTTCCTCACACCTCTTCTCCCCGACTTCCATCCAACATACTAATGACCTTGTTCTCTTCCTCCTCAGAAATTCGTCAAGCCTTTGCTCGCCGACGCTTTCATTTTCGACTTCAAGCCGACCACTCCCGACTCTACAAGCCCTTCCGCCTGAAACTGTCAACACCTTCTCATCGAACCCGAACGATTGCATTCCCTACCTCAGCTCACCACTGGCCCGCCAAAGAATTAAAACCTGGAAGTCGAAGCCGAGTTCGGACACTGCTCGCCCTTCCCAAATTCCACCATCCACTCGCCGCTACGTCCATCAGACCCAACCTCAGCTCCGAATTCGGTCACGCAAACGCCCAACAAGCAGTGTCTTAAAAAAGTTCGATGGGAGGAAGTGCCATTTGCTTTTGCAGAGAAGAGAGGGTTGGGGAGGCGTTAAAGAGTTAGAGAAGAAGAGATGCGCGAAAATGAAATGGAAAGTGACCTGGAACGTGAGAAGGAAAACAACGAGACGGGGAGGACCCAGAGTCGGACGAGGGCCGTATCTAGCTTCGCGCCCAAGCAACCCTTGTATGAGAAAGAACCGAGCTCGAGAAAGGAATCCCTCCCCCTCCCCCCCCCCCCCCCTCCTACCCTGTCACCAGCGACCCTACATCCCTAAAGATAAACCGCCAACCCTTCCCTCCCGCCATGTTCTCCTGAACTCGCATCTTCAAACAGAAAAAAGAATGAAAAAAAGGGAGATTGGAAACGGTTCTGAACAGGAAGGAAAGAAGGAACGAGAAGAACAGAGGTATACTTGAGGAGAGAAAGGGGGAGAGAGAGGGTGGTTGGGGGGCATGCGCTTGGTTAGGGAGGGGGGAGGGGGGGGGTTCGTCAACAGGAATGGTCCTCGGGTTGGCGTGAATAGGGGACGTTCGCGGTGAGATTCGGGTCGAGGTCAGGATTGGGAGAAAACTTGGACGGGAAGTACAGTCGTCGTAGTGGTCGTATGCGTGTGATTTGGGAAAATAGGTGAGCGGGGGCCAAGTTTTACTTTGTTCGCCGTCGTTGGTCGTCATATATGCAACTGTGCCTTGGAACCCAGGAGAGAAGCAAGTGGCAGGCGGTGATGGGGATGAGAAGGGGGGTGGTCCAAGCTTGCAGAACCAATCGATCGTTAAGCGTCGTTGCCGGGGAGAGGTGGTCGTGCGTATAGTAGGCGTGTGGGTGAGAGTAAAGTAAAGAAGTCGAGGGAGGAAGAAGTGAAAAATGAAGGCTGGATGCCGTCACCGTTGCTCAGCCCCTTCAGCACCATCAGCCTGCCCCTTGTTATCCCCCTCATACCCCTCTTCCAAAATCTCCAAAATCTTCAAAGCAAGAGCGGTGATCTCCGACTGATCATTACTCTGTCCATCCTCGCTCCCTTGCCCATTCGCGCCCTCGGCACCGTTCGACCCCTCCCCACTGGCATCAGTCGCCGAGGCCAGAGCTTGGATGAGAGGTTGGATCTCTTTACTGTTCCTGATGTTCTCCTCCAGTTGCGGGTCGCCGCTCTCGAGAAGTTGGACCATGGTCCACTCGGCAATGTGCTGGAAGGTGCTGTCCTCGCTCTCGAGGAAGCGGACGAGGTAGCCGTGCAGGCCTCCCTCGGGTGCGTCCCAGACGTCATTGAAGGGAGCATAGTCGTCGCTCTTCGCACTGAGGTTACCCAACGCCGCGGCTGAGTTACCCTGGACCTCGACGGAGGGTGAGTTGGTGAGAGGGATGAGAACCTTGCAGATTCCCATCTCGAGCAGGTTCGTCTTGTGGTCTTCGCTCAAAGCGAGTACAGCCACACAGGCTGTCATCTCGCTCTGGACGCTGATGGGCACGTTGAGGATGAGTTCGAGAATACGCTCGACAGCCCCTGCTTCGACGATGGCTGTCTTGTTGCGTTCCGAGCTGGCTGCAAGGTTGCGGAGGGTGGAGATGGCGTGGCATTGGATCTCCTCGTTGTCGTCGTGGCTGAGGAGGTCGATGAGGGGGTGGAGGAAGCCTGCGTCGATGATGGGGGATTCGTTGAGGGGGTGGATGGAGACGTTGCGGACGCAAGCTGCGGCGGAGAGGATGAGGGGCAGGAAGGAAGAGCGGATGAGACGGAGGAGGGAAGGCAGACCGTTGGATCGGACGATTTCGATCTGGTACTTCTCATCCGAAGCGAGGTTACGGAGAGCAAGGGCAGCCTGACATTGGACCTTGAGCGAGGTGGATTCCATGAGACCGATGAGGGACTGGACAAGCTTAGGTTCGGTCTGTGCTAGTTTTTTCCTGTTGAAGCCGTCGACGGCGATGTTGGAGAGGGCGGTGGTGCAGTAATATTGGACGTCGGTGTCTGAGCTGCTGAGGAGGGAGACGAGGACGGGGATGGCGCCTGCGTTGACGAGCTGTTGCCTGTTCTCGTCGGAGTGGGTCATGTTGAGGAGTGCGCCGGTGGCGTTTCGTTGGACGCGCATGTCCTTTGACTTGGCGAGACGGGTGAGTGGTACGAGTGCGCCGGACTTTGCGATTTTGGTCTTGTTGTCGTCTGTGTGTGGTACGATGCGAGAAGCGAGGAGGGACGATGGCGAAGCAGAAGGGTGAGGAGCAGACAAGCAGAGGAAGGTGGAAGCAGAGAGGGAGGGAGGGTTGTCAGTTGGAAATGCTACGCATATATGCATGTTTGAAGGTGTGAGAGAAGAAGAGAAGACGAACCGTGTGTTGCGAGATTTGTGATGCATCCGACTGCGTTGCACTGTACTTCGACATTAGGGCTGAGCATCTGTCGGATGAGAGGTTCGAGACCGCTCATTTTGACGATCTGGATCTTGTTCTCCGAGTTGACGGCGAGGTTTCCGAGGGCAGCACTGGCTGCTCGCTGGACCTCTACATCGTGTGACTGGAGGAGGAACATGATGGGTTCGAGGGTATCCCTTCCGACTTCTCTGACTTCCTTCTCTGTGATTTCTGCGAAGGCGAGTGCTGCGCTGCGTTGGAGGTCGACGTTGTCTGAGAAGGAGAGGATGGAGAGTGCCTTGAGGGGGTCTCCGGTGAAGAAGTCTACTTCTGCGCGGTTTTCGAGGTACTGGAGGAGATCAGCGACTGCGTCTCGCTCGTTGTCGAGGAGGAGAGCTTCGTTCTGTGTGGATCGGCCGCCGCCGCCTGTTGGGATTGAGGTGAGGGTGTGTGTGAGTAAGAGGGTGAGCAAGCGAGTAATCAAGATGAGAGCGAGGATAGGATACTCACAGCAGCTGCTGCAGATGTTACCCATTTGCCTGATGCGTGATGTGATGTGAGGTGGATGAGGTGGATGAGTGTGTTGGCAGAGTGAGGATGCTGTTCGGTGTCGTTGTTCTCCTTTCTGTGTGTGGAGAGCGAAGTCGAGTCGTTCCGCACGCGCCCACACTGTCAATACGATATTCCAGTCACGTGCATCTCTCTGGAAATAGGAGCACTTTTGAAAATACTTTGTGGATCCACATGGCGCGGGATTGTTTACTTTCTTGGCGAGCATTTATCCGCAGCGCCTGTTTGTAAAGGAGAGTTGAAAGTTCCGGCCGTTGCTCTGGTGAAAAACACTGGTGCAGTGCCTGGGTTGAGTCTCGGAGGGAGTTACAAAATACAATCCGCTTTCCTCCTCATCGCCTCGTCCTCCAACTCGACGACAACGACCTCAACATCGACATCAACAGACGAAAAAATGCTGACAGCCAATCATCACCAACAGGCGCACCAACGACGCGTGTCAGACGGAACAGCAGCAAACACCCCAGCATCATCATCCGCGCCCATACAGTCCTCCATACGCAACGCACTCACCGCAAACCAGCAGACCATCAGAGTATCAGACGACTCAGGAAACACCTACAAACTCATCCTCTCCCAAGACCAGGCTTACCCAAACCATCTCCCAGCATTCCCACAGCCAGACCCAACAACAACTGCAGCACCAACCTCCTCCACAACAGAGCCAGAACAACAGCATACATCCTTCTCAAAGCTCTTCTCACGCAACCACAACAGACCACCACCCGTCGTAGGAGCACCCCCACCCAGTCCACCCCTCGAAACAGATCTCCCTCCTCATCACGCAGAACCTGTCAACAACGGTCCACAGCAGATTACAGCTCTACCGCCCCTCGTCACTCTCACCGTACCCTCACCACCCATCAACCCTGTCCCATCTGCCCCAGCTCTCCAGCGCAGGGCGAACAACCCTTCCTCCTCCTCTTCTGCCAAACAGTCTCAGCCGCAGCAGCAGCCAGTTATTTCAACAGCCCGTCGCAACTCCGCCTCATCTCTCCCTCCTCATCAGCACCAGCACGGACAAGCATCCTCATCCTCCTCCGTCCACTCCTGGAATCCAAATGCACCAGCCTCGAACGTCCCAACCTCACCCCTCGTACAAGAACCACAGTCGATCAACTCCCCTCTAGAGGCTACCATCTCACCCCTCCGCACAGGTGACGTCGCCTTCGACCAAGAGATCGGAAAACAGGCAGAGCAGATTCGAAGGGCTAAGCGTCAGAAGGAGAAGGACGCACAGGCTCGTGCTGCCGATGGGGCTGCTCAGGCTCCATCTGCTACCGGAGCCCATGGCGCCTCCACCACTCTCCTCACCCGTGCACGCACCTTCCGCCGAGACCCTGATGAAGTCAGGGCTGAACGGGACCAGACTGGTAGAGGAGAGGAGCTTCCCGTCCTTGTCGGAAACCTCATCGGAGAAGACCACGTCAACTATGTCCTCATGTACAACATGCTCACAGGTATCCGCATTGGCGTACGTATCTCAGATCCGCTTCATTTTTTGATCGTCGGTTCGTGCATATATTGACGCCCCTTTTCCAATCTCATTTCCTTGAAACAAACAGGTGTCCCGATGTGAGGCCAAGATCCGAAGACCTTTGACCGATGCAGATTACAGGGCCAAGCACAAGTTCACCTTCGACATGTGAGTGTCGGAATCCAGCGCCTGAACCTGTCCGACGTACTGACATGCCCCTTTCTCTCATTCCCAGCATCGGAAATGAGCTCACACCCTCAGCCAAGTACGACTTCAAGTTCAAGGACTACGCCCCCTGGGTCTTCCGTGAACTCAGAGAGTACTTCCATCTCGACCCCGCAGACTACCTCCTCTCCCTCACCGCCAAATACATTCTCTCCGAGCTTGGCTCCCCCGGCAAGTCCGGTTCCTTCTTCTACTTCTCCCGTGACTACCGCTTCATCATCAAGACCATCCGACATGCCGAGCACAAGTTCCTCCGGACCATCCTCAAGGACTACCACGAGCATGTCAAGGCGAACCCGCATACACTCCTCAGTCGCTTTTACGGTCTTCATCGAGTCAAGCTGCCCCATGGTCGCAAGATTCACTTCGTCATCATGAACAACCTCTTCCCGCCCCATCGGGACATCCACGAGACATACGATTTGAAGGGCTCGGCCATCGGACGGGAGTACCCTGAAGAGAAAGCCAAGCAGAAGAAGGGTGCCGTCCTCAAGGATCTCAACTGGGTCCACCGTGGACGGGAGATCGAATTGGGAGCGGAGAAGTTTGCCCTCTTCCAGGCTCAACTCAAGTCGGATGTCGCCCTCCTGGAACGACTGAACATCATGGACTACAGTCTCTTGATTGGTTTGCATGACATGCGGAGGGGTAACACGGAGAATCTTCGACAGGATGCGTTGCAGGTCTTCCAGCCTGAGACGGATGTCCATGCGAACGTGGCTGCGAATGTGCCGGCTTCGGGGAGTGCGGGTGGGGCTAGTGCTGCCGCTGTCAATGCTAGTTTGGCTAAAGCGCAACGTCCACCTTCGAGGGGACCTCAACGTCGACAGTCGCAGACGGATACGCATCAGCTTCCTTCGTCTACTTCGCAGGCGGTCGTCGAGGGGAGTTCATCACGACCCCCTTCGAGGGCGGGCACGATTGATGGGAGTATGTTGGGTCATACACAAGCTGCTTCGAGGTCGTCTACTTCTGCTTTGGGCCATCATGGCAATGCTAGCTTTACGGGACTTGCGAATGGCTCTGTACCTGCGCTCAACTCGGCGGGACAGGGACAGACGTCGAATGTCCGGGAAGGGTCGTCTTCTTCGACACCTGCGCCATTCGCGGGTCTTAAGAGGTCGTTCACGGTCTCATCTGCCTTGCCGACTGCCGGTGCGGGAGCCAGTGGTGGATCCAAGCATCGTCAGACGGAGAAGGACGCCTTCGCACTGCGCGAAGCTGTCCGACGATCCGATCCCAAAGCTCTTTCTTCGGTCACGACGACCTTACCGGACCACGACGCCTCGGAACGTCGCCACTTCCTCTTCTACCAAGACGAAGGTGGCTTCCGCTCTACGGACGCGAATAACCAGCCTGGTCAGATGATCTACTACCTCGGCGTTATTGATCTCTTCACACCCTATACGAGTGTGAAGAGGGGGAGCACTTCTTTAAGGGGTTGACGCAGAATAAGAAGATGATCAGTGCGGTGCCGCCGAAGGAGTATGCGGCGCGGTTCATTAACTTCTTGGTTAGTGTTTGTTCGAGTGGGGATAAGAGTTTGAGGCCGAAGATGGAGTGAGGTGGGGGGTAGGGGTTGGCCTTTCTCATTCAAGATGGACGTTTCTTTTTTTCCTTAAGGCGCCTTGGGTTCGGGTCCGTATTCTCTCTCTCCTCTCTCCCTCTCTCGCGCGAGGCTCCCTCCAACTGGTCGAATATAGAGACCTACATCCTACGATGGTACGGCGGCGGGGACGGCGGCATTCTCGCGGCGAACAAGGACGGCTCCTGGCAACGGCGATTTTTCTACTCCCCCTTTTTCCTTTCTCTCTCTCAAAGTTTTGGTTGCTCGAATATGCTCAGTCCGGTATGCTGCATGTTGGAGTCGGTCGGACGGACGGACTGGACACCCTTTCATCCTCGAAGTCTTCAGTCGGACCGCAAGAAGAAAAACCCGGCTTTCATCAGATCGCATTATCGCAGACAACTATACACACCACACTCGTTTTTTCTCGAACTTCAAGGCTTCGCGCCCCCTTTTTTCGGACATTTCCTCCACGGTTTGCGGCACGGACTCCTTCCCTGGTTCGCAACTGGCCGCACCGACCCGGCTTCAAACCAACACACGCTCTTTTTTACTTTTTTTGACGACCTTGGCCCTCCCCTCTGGGCCTTCCATATTTTTTTGTTTCTTATCGCCTATTCAACTATCGGTCCTCTCCATCGGTTCGATTACCGGAGGTGGCCTGTGCCCAAGTCTTCGAGCCTATTCCGACCTTCCTTCCGCCCGCCATTGTACCCGTCCGCCATGTCGCCGTCCAAGATATTTCCCAACCTCTCTCTCTGTCTCCCAATCAAGAGCCTGCTCCGCCAAAGTCTCCCATACAGTCGACTTTCTTCGCTACCGAACTTCTCTGGCTTGAATCTATCAATCCTCGACCTTGGAAACTCGTCGTGGACTGGAGGTCGAGTTTCAGAGTCCCCTCCCCCAACCACTTCTTCTTCTTCTTCTTCATTCATCCATTTCTTCTGTACTCATCCCACACACCTTTTTTGTCTGTAACTTCCCCACCCACATCTTCACACCATTCTTCCCTCTTGCGCTCTGACATTCCAATGGCATCTTTTTCATTTTTCTTACACTTGACGGCGTCGGCTTGTTGTGTGCATGTTCAAAATGCGCTCTGGCCACCCTGTCCTTCCGTTGCTCACCCCGATCTCTGGGAAGATGGGATGGATGATGAGCACGACGAGCATCATCGAAACGGACGTGAGGATAGCACCAGGATGAGCAACACTTCTTCGTCCAGCGTGACGGTAGGGTCTTCTGCGGGAGGGAACATGCAGCCCCCGACTCAGCTCTTACGTTCGCTCCACCTCGCATACATCAAGACGCTCTCGACCGCCCAATCGACTCTCTCACTGACCTACCACCTCACCACTCATCTCCGTCTCAATGCCGTCTACTGGGGTCTCTGCGCTACGCACTTACTCCGCGCACCGGACACGCTCGACAGGGATGATCTCATCAAGTTCGTTTGGGACTGTTATGTCCCTTCTGTTGGAGGCTTTGCACCTTTCCCACGCCATGATGCGCACATCTTACCTACGCTCTCCGGGTTGCAGATCTTAGCGATGTGCGAAGCGTTGGATACGCTCGACGAGGTCGTCTCCCTACAACTTCAAGCACAACGAGGAGAGAAGCGATCATCGAATACATCCTCTCCCTCCGTCAGACGCACGATGGGTCCTTCGTGGGCGACAAGTCCGGGTTGGAAGATGATACGCGGTTCCTCTATTGCGCTGCGCAGGCTTTGACGTTGCTGGGCGCTATTGGGCGGTTGGATAGAGGGCAGACTGTGCGCTTTTTGGAGAGGTGTAGGAATTTTGATGGGGGGTTTGGGACGAGGCCTGGGGCTGAGAGTCATGCTGGACAAGGTGAGTTTTACCCTTCTACAATCCCTTCTCTTCCGTGGCGGGGGGGGGGACACCCTTTCGAAAGCTGAGGGCATGATTCTCGTTCTGCAGTCTTCGTATGCGTAGCAACCCTCACTCTCCTGGACGCCTTACCAGCCCCAACAAGCCCCGCACACCACTCCCTCTCCACCTGGCTCTCCGAACGTCAGATCCTCCCCTCGGGCGGTCTGAACGGTCGACCACAAAAACTAGAAGACGTCTGTTACTCCTGGTGGGTCCTTTCCAGTCTGAGTATGCTGGGCAGGCTGCATTGGATTGATGCGGAGAGGTTGAGAGGGTTTGTGTTGAGGTGTCAGGATGATGAGGTTGGGGGGATGGCGGATCGGGAGGGGAACGTGAGTGATGTCTTTCATACCGTCTTTGGAGTTGCAGGTGAGTTCTTCTATAGGGGGGGTCCTGGGCCTGGAAGGGCGAAGAAGGGTTTTGCTGATGTTATATTGCTTATTTGTGCAGGACTCTCTCTGCTCGGAGACGCCTCGATCGCAGAGGTCGATCCCGTCTACTGCCTGCCAGCGGAACTGACCCGGAAGATGGGCATCAACAAGCCTTTCCAGGTACTTCCTCGCAAAGACTTTGCTCCAGGCGAGAATGCTCCTTCGCAATCAGAAAAGACATGAGCCACTCCCCTCAGGGCATTCAGATCAAAGGTACAAAGTCGTGACGCCGCGCGAGGTGATGCAGGCTCAGTGTGAAATTGCGATCATGAATGCAATCGTGTCGACTTCAGAAGTGTCAACAGGAAAGGACATTTCAATCGCTGTCGCTCCCGTACCCCGCCAACGAGCCCAAACCGGCAGTGACAGGCTTGGAAACACCAGCCGCACCTTGAGAAGATTTCCCCTGCCGAAGCGCAGCCAAGTACTGTAACCCTCCCAACGCATCCGCATTCAACAACCCACCTCCCGTCGTCCCCGACCCAGCCACCGCATTCGTCTGAGACGGCATCGCGAACCGATGAGCGGGGACCGCTGCAGCCTTCTTCGCCTCTTCTGCTGCTGCCGCCTGTGCAGCCGCTCGAGCAGCCTCCATCCTCTCCCGCTCGATCTCTCGCCATCCACGCTCATTCTCCTCGTCCAGTTTCCGCATCTCCTCTTCCTCCTGTAAGATCAGCCTTCTCCTCTTCGATCTCTGACCATTCTCGTCGTCCTCTGCCTCATCATCCTCGAGCATCTCGGTTTGTGCTTCGAGAAGAGCGAGGGCATGGCCTGCTTCGCGTTGTTCGTCTGTGAGGGTGTCTGTGATGGCACGTTGGCCGTCTGAGACCATCCGTTTGCGATCTCGTCGTTGGGCCGCAGGGTTGGGGTCGTCCGTTGACCAGCGGACGTTGAGGACTTCGTTGTGGTCGAGAGATTGATTTGACATGGCTTCTTTGGCGAACTGTGCGGCTGATTCGGAGACGTATGTTACGAATCCACAAGACCGGCCGTTCAATACGCGCACTGTAGACAATAGATCAGCAACATAGTCAAGGAAAGCAAAGGTTGGCATGTATAGTCATTTAACTCACCTCGTTCAATTTCGCCCCATTCCCAAAGTGCCGTCGCATGACCTTCTCCGAAGCACTCTCTCCCATATGCTGTCGGGTCTTCCCTTGACTCCGCATCGCATCCCCAACACTTCTCCCACCTTTGACTGTCCGCCCTCCATCTCTCCACTGAGCTCCCATTCCACCCACATTGACGCCGCCACCGCGGCCAGACGTGTTGGCTTCTTCCACGATGCGACCGATGTAGAGGGTCCGGTTTACGCGTTGGAGCGAACCGACACCGCCCATGTCATCTCGGTAATCTCCGTGCTTCTCTCGTCCGAAGATGTCGCGGCCCTGCTCGGGGTTGTAGTTGGTCGCTGGCAGGCGATGAAGGAAAGTGCATTCGGGGCTGATGCGGATGAAGAAGAGGGTGTCAGTGATGAGACCGCAAGCAGTTGTGAGCTGAGCTTTTTCGAGAATAACTTACCCAAGTGGACAATGCCCTCGAGCAAAGAAGAGACAGTACACGTTTCCCTTCCCTGCATCGGCGCGCGTATACCCAGAATCCCTAGCGATATCACACCTCGTCTCCGCCTTAGTCTTGTTGTTATATCCATCCTCTCGATCACCACCGGACCACTTGTTGTACCAGATATTGTACGTGGTACCCGACTGGGCGCCTTTATCTGCTGCCAGTCGGATGGCCTCAAGCTTAGCGGCTGTGATCTGTTGTCGAGCAGGGCGGGAGCGAGGCGCTTGGGCTTGGGTCATTGCTGTTGTTGATGATGTGGATGGGACCAGGGCAGCGAATGAGGAGGAGCCTTCTGCGTCTGCTTCGGGAGCGGGAGATGTAGAGGCTGAGCGCGGCTCTGATGACGACGGCGACTGCGCAACTGCGGCTTCGACTTCAGGTGGCGAGGACGACATTTTCTTCTTCTTGTTGGCTGGGGAAGGTCGTCGTTGTCAGTTCGAAGCTTCTCATCGTTCGCTCAGGCGGGTTTGAGGGATGTGAGGGATGAGACCCTGAGACTTTGAGACTTCGGACTATATGCCAGAGTCTCGTGGTCTCGCCCGCTTGTGACCCGGATTGACGAGGCAGACATGCGCTTCGGAAGGAGAAGGGTCGAGGTGACAAACTACCACTCGCTCCATTCGTCAAGCTCGACTTGCTCTTCTTCCATACCCATCTCCTACTCGACGCGCCGGTACGAATAATCGAGTTCGAAAATGCAGGTCTCACAGGTTCGCCAGTCCAGCATGCCATCAGGCAGGAAGTGGGTGAGTTTTGCTCGTCCTGCGATCCGTTGGCGTGAGAAGATTGGATGAGAGCTGAATACTTTCTGCTGTTCTTTTTTGCTCGCGGCTTCAACAGATTGGATGGTGGGGTGCCATGGGAGGCCCAGCGCAGAAGGGCATCACTCAATACTGTGAGTTTCCTGGAGGCGATGATGTGCGCTAAACAATGCGAGGCGCCAAACTTGTGTTGAACCTCGCGTTTTCTCTCTTTCGCCCCGGCCTCCGACAGCCATCTCCCCTTACCAAACCGCCAACATGCGCGGCGCTGTCCAAACATACCTCTTCTACGGTTACAAGCGCATCATGCAGCAGGCACCTTACTTCGCGGTCCCCGTCGCAGCTGGTCAGTATATGCATTCTTCCTACGGCGTTTCTGTCTAGAGCTGAGAGAAGTCCGCTGACACGCTTTGTTTACCAACTTGATTCCCTTTCTATCATATCTGCTGCTTTCGCTATTCACAGGCTACTTCATCTACACTTGGGGCAAGAAGGGATCGGCGTACAACAACTCCAAGGTGAGTATTCAGGCCCTCAGGCAGAAGAGCTATGAAAAAGTGGCCGTTCGATACTGATGTCTTCATTCTCTGCACAGGCTGGCCACCTCGCAAACGCAGCCCACGACGAGTAAACGCTCTCTTCCACTCTCAGCAATCCTAGATCACAAAATTGCAATCGACGGGTCATCCACTCTCGTTTCCGGATTCTGGTACGAGTCAATCGCAGCCTAATCACCGAACTTCTCAATTCCGCAGAGCGAGAAGTGAGGAGGATCAAGCAGAAGATCCGGGGCAGAGACTGTAAGACGCTTGCAGGGAGAATTCGGAAGAGGGATGAAGCAAGCACTTGGAAACAAGTACACAAGGTCCATTTGGTGACAAAGAGATTTGCTGAAGGGGGGTTAAGAATGCTAATCCGTCCCTTTCCAGCATCGTTCAGAAGACTGGCGATTCGAGGACCTCGCAGGACGTGGCGCACTCGACCACAGCGCGGGTGAGAGACCTCGTCCGGAGCTCAGTGCTGCTTTGGTGCAGCGGTCGGAGCATACTTTGACTGCAAATACGACATGTAGCGACCATCAGCACGGAGCAACAGATGGACTCCGGCGAAGATCAAGGCTTACCATCTGGACACCAGCGAGCTTGTACCTGAGCAGAGGATAATGAGTAATACGATGGTCAGCTTCGTCGGTCAAGTCATCACTCTTTCGAGTCCCAAGGTCAGAAAATCAACCCAACCACGATCTTCGCCGCATACTCACCCGCACTTCTCGTAGAACGCTGGCAAGGTGCGGAATGCAGGAGAGGATTCAAGCGTCAGCGATATCAAAGATCCATTCTGCCTCGCCCTCACTCAATTCAGCGAACTCACCTTGATTGTGTTCGCTGCAATCGAGGAAGACCTTGTATGCGCCGAGCCCTTCACTGATAGCAGTCAAGGCCACAATGATCTTCTTTTCCCAGACCTTTACCCTGGACACTGGGGTCCACAGCAATGTCTTCAATGTGTCCAGCCTTGCCGAGTCCGCGAATGAACTTGTATTCGAGCACGAGCGTCCCTACGGCCACGACCTTATCCGTGTCCCGATCGAGAATCACAATGGGGTAGTATGTCTCTGGAATCCGCTTGAGAGCTTGGAAGCGCTCTGTCCATGCCTCGGCGCCGACGTCGGGAGTTGTTGTGAGGATGGTGAGCACTTGGAGATGTCCGCGCTTGTAGTCGTCTGAGGCCAGGGGTCGGAGGGCCAGTGTTGGTCCGACGAGCTCATGGATTGAGGAAGGGATCAGAGCTGGGTCAAAGGCGAGCTCGAGCTCGGACTCAGGAGTAAGCGGCATGACAGGCGAAGCAGAGAAGCTTAGAAGCGGGCAACAAGAGCTCGTTGTAGGAAGGAAGGAAGGAAGGAGCGTTGAATGCAGGAGGTGTGCATGGATCATCTTCGCAGTCAGATCTAGACATGACTTGATCTTTCTTACCACCACCTCGCGGACAAGGATCCTTCACCAAACGCATCTCTGATTGACTGGCACTCGCTCCCGAGAGTGGACCACGCGCAACGGCAACGACCTCCTCTCCTCCATCAACCAAGGATTCTCTGAGGCGGACCACCTCCTCGCATTCCGCTCACTTCACAGCGCAAGGCTCATTTCCTCAAGGACGTAGGAAAGGGTCGCATGGACCGCAGTGGACACAGCGCCGACACCGATCACTATACCGACACCGTCCCCCTCAGACCAGTCGGCATGGCTCCTCCTCCCGGCGCATCTTCCTCCTCCTCCTCCTCTTCGCGCGACGCAGCGCCGCGGGTTTCCGAGCCCGCAGTGCACGCTCTTCACGCCCTACCTCACATGAGCAACAACGCTTACTCGATGCGGACGACCATGATGAGGAAGGGAATGATTGGGGTATGGACGATGGACCCAGTCGGAATGCAGGTGTCGAGGCTGCCTGGGCGAAGAGCAAGGGAAAGGGGAAGGCATCACAGCATACACGTGCGCATTCATCGAGCTCGGGATGGTGGCCCTTCAAGGGTCGGGGGAGGGAAGTCAAGGACGCAAGTAGGACGGTCACATTTGCAGATCCAGGTACGTTTTGAGCTCACGTCGCACGATCTCTCAGACGCAGGTGATTCACACCCTATCTAATCCTCACAGAGCGGGTCCGAGCCAGATATCCTGCCAATGTGGTCCGCAACCAGAAGTACAATGTCGCCTCTTTCCTACCGATCGTCCTCTACGAACAGTTCAAGTTCTTCTTCAACCTCTACTTCCTTCTGGTCGCCCTCAGTCAGTTCATCCCTGCGCTCAAGATCGGTTTCATCGCGACCTACATTGCACCGCTAGCCTTCGTACTCTGCGTCACCATCGGAAAGGAGGCCTTCGATGACTATACTCGCTTCAAGAGAGATGTAGAGAGCAACAGCGCCCCGTACAAGCTTCTCGTCCCTGCTTCAGAAGCCGCAGCCGTCATTTCTAAATCGGGAAGCTCAGCTGGCCGGAAACGCGCATTTGCCGATCTGGAACAACAACAGGGCCGAGGTTCAGCAATGGTAGCCGTGCCCTCGAGTCGGCTGAGAGTTGGCGATCTCGTTTTCCTGGAGAAGAATCAGCGTGTACCTGCCGATATGGTCTTGCTGCGGACAACAGGTGGCGATAGCGAAGCCCCGGCCTCGACTGGCGAACAGACTCGACACGAAGAGCAAAGCATATTCGTTTTGGATGACGACGATGAGCCGGATAGCACTAGACCCAGCCATGAACGCAAGGTTTCCATGTCGAAGTCCGCCGTGCAGGATGATGAGGAGGAAAAAGTTGAGCTGGGCGGTTCGGGAACTTGCTTCGTCAGAACCGACCAGCTGGACGGTGAGACGGACTGGAAGCTCCGCGTGGCTGTCGACGTAACACAGCAAATGAGCGAGGATGAGCTCGTCCAGTTGGGCTCGCGTGCGTCTGTCTTTGCTGGACCGCCCATCAAGGATATCCATACGTTCCTCGGTAACTTCACTCTGCATCCGGATTTGGACAACCCAAGCGTCCCACCCACTCCCGCTGTCGGCGACCTTCTGGATGGTGCGACTGAGTTCTCGGGAGGACGTCCTTCGGAACAAGGCATTGCCCTGAGCCAGCAACCTCACGTCGTCCCACTGACGGCTGAAAACGTCTTGTGGGCGAACACGGTTCTTGCGGCAGGCAATGCAATCGGTTGTGTCGTCTACACCGGAAAGGAAACACGAGCGGTGATGAACACAAGTCACCCTGAGACCAAGGTCGGCCTTCTCGATCTCGAAATCAATCGGCTCTCCAAGATTCTCTGCGCTGTCACATTTGCGCTGTCCGTCGGCCTGGTAGCTCTCAATGGCTTCCGTGGCGAATGGTGGGTGTACATCTTCCGCTTCCTGATCTTGTTCTCCTCGATCATCCCGATCAGTCTGCGTGTCAATCTCGACATGGGCAAGACGGTCTACGCAAGACAGATCATGTCGGACGACGAGATTCCTGGTACGATTGTCCGAACGAGCACTCTTCCCGAAGAACTTGGCCGGATCGAATACCTGCTCAGCGACAAGACGGGCACGTTGACCCAGAACGAGATGGAGCTCAAGAAGTTGCACATGGGTACAATGAGCTACTCGTGGGACAGTATGGACGAAGTTGCGACGCAGTTGTCGATCGCGATCGTGGAACAGTTCGGTGCGGGAAGCCGCGATGGAGCGAAGAGCCCGCCTCCGCTGCAGGGCGGACAAGCCTTGCTGGCCACAGCTGGTGCTGTTATAGGCGGACGAGGAAGGCGCGACATGAGTTCTCGTGTCAAGGATGTCGTTCTGGCCCTCGCTCTCTGCCACAATGTCACGCCGATCAAGAACGATGACGGCACGGTTACCTACCAAGCCAGTAGTCCTGACGAAGTCGCTATTGTGCGATGGACTGAATCGGTCGGTTTGGCGTTGGTTGCGCGTGATCGGACTTCGATGAGTCTGCGGGCTACGGATGGGACTGTGCTTTCCTTTGATATCTTGGAGGTGTTCCCATTCACGTCTGAGTCGAAGCGTATGGGCATCGTCATTCGGGAGCGGACGACGGGTGAACTGATGTTCTACCAGAAGGGAGCGGATGTCGTCATGGCTCGGATCGTAGCTCAGAATGACTGGCTCGAGGAGGAGTGCGGTAACATGGCACGAGAAGGTCTTCGAACGCTCGTCGTTGCGCGCAAGCGTCTCACAGAGCAGTCCTATGGTGCCTTCGAACGAGCGTACAAAGCGGCTCGTATTCAGGTTGACAATCGGAACGAGGCGATGACTCAAGCGGTCGAGGAGCATCTGGAGCACCAACTCGAGCTGCTAGGATTGACGGGTGTCGAAGATAAATTGCAGGAAGACGTCAAGACGACTCTCGAACTCCTTCGAAATGCCGGAATCAAAGTCTGGATGCTGACGGGTGACAAGATCGAGACGGCGACCTGCATTGCCATTTCTAGCAAGCTTGTTGCGCGCAACCAGTACGTGCATCAGGTTGCCAAGCTCAAGACGATCGAGGCCGCACAAGATATGATTGATTTCCTTCGGTCGAAGCTTGACTGCTGCCTTGTCATCGATGGCGAGTCACTCCAGCTCTGCTTGGATCACTTCCAGACGGCTTTCATCGAGCTGGCAACGCAGTTGTCGGCCGTCGTGGCCTGCCGTTGCAGTCCGACGCAAAAAGCCGACGTGGCTAAGATCATTCGTGCCTATACCAAGAAGCGCGTTTGCTGTATCGGTGATGGAGGCAATGATGTGTCCATGATCCAAGCTGCGGACGTGGGTATCGGTATCGTAGGCAAAGAAGGCAAACAGGCTTCGCTCGCTGCCGACTTCTCCATCACCCAATTCAGTTTCTTGACTAAGCTGCTCGTGTGGCACGGACGGAATTCGTACAAGCGTTCCGCCAAACTTGCCCAGTTCGTCATCCATCGTGGGTTGATCATATCGATAATCCAGGCGGTGTTCTCGGCGATTTTCTACTTTG
Source organism: Tilletia indica (assembly GCA_001689995.1). Taxonomy (NCBI): domain Eukaryota; kingdom Fungi; phylum Basidiomycota; class Exobasidiomycetes; order Tilletiales; family Tilletiaceae; genus Tilletia; species Tilletia indica. The sequence continues at coordinate 46,668 of MAPW01000159.1, forward strand.
CGCCCATTGCGCTCTATCAGGGGTGGTTGATGGTCGGATACGCGACTATCTACACTATGGCGCCTGTTTTCAGTTTGGTCTTGGATCGGGATGTCAGCGAAGACTTGGCGTTGCTATACCCCGAGCTCTACAAGGAGCTTACAATGGTACGTCCCCAAGTTATGTTCTGTTTGCGACTCGATAATTGTGCTCATCTTTTCCTGGTCACCCCCTTTTTGCAACTTCTCAGGGACGCAGTCTCAGCGCCAAGACCTTCACCGAGTGGCTGATGATCAGCATCTACCAAGGCGGGGCTATCATGATTCTCAGCTTGCTGCTGTTCGAGAACGAGTTCTTGAACATTGTCAGCATCTCCTTCACTGCGCTCGTCTTAAATGAGTTGATCATGGTTGCGCTCGAAATAACGACCTGGTAAGTTGGCTTGTGCTTCGGTCAGAGCGAGTCCTTTTCGATAGTTGGCTGACTTTGTCTGGACTTGGGACTTGTGATATAGGCACATATACATGTTCGTCTCAGAGATTGCCACGCTCTTCTTCTACTGCATCAGTATTGCTTTCTTGCCCGAATTCTTCGGTGAGTGCCACACAATGTTGAAGCTTGCCTGCGAGGCACAGGACATCTCTGATCATCGGTTACACCGCTCCACAGATCTCAACTTTGTGCTTACGACGCGGTTCGTTTGGAAGACTGTGGTGATCGTGGCGGTCAGCAGCTTCCCACTGTACATCATCCGGGAAGTGAAGGCTCGTCTTTCGCCGCCAAGCTACAGCAAACTGGCTCATTGAGTCCTTGTGCGCTGCATCCCCGCTTGTGACCTTTGTCGTCTACTTTCTCGCAATCTATATCACTGCCGTGTGATGGATTAATTCACTTCGATTGATGCGTAGATGGGTGGGTATTGGAATGCTATCTATGATTTACGGAAACAGCGAGGAGATTCTGTCTTGCAACCCTGCGAGGACCTGAGATCGGAGTTGGTCTGTGACTCCCTCCTCTGCTTCTTGAGGGGGGGCGAGTATTCTGCTGACAGCCGACTGTAGATCCTGCTTCGATTCTGGCTCGTCTAGAGGGGGTAACCATCTCCAATGAGGTGACTCCGTCATGCTACTGACGTAGTCGAAGTCTTGGACTGCGAATCGAGACTGAGGCGTCTCTGAGGAAGGAGGGGAGATGGAGGACGCAAAGAGAATTCGGTGGCAATCTTCGATCGTTGCGCCCGTCAAACAGTCATTCAAAACGATGGTAGAATCCGTCGTGGTGTGCATGCGATACTGGTGAAGGATCAAAAAGTCAGGCAATCATCGAACGCAAGAGCCTGTCGTGGAAAGGGACGCCTCTCACCTGTCTGCACTTTTCTACAATGATCAAACACCGCGTACAGTCATGTACCATGAGACTGCCTTGCAAGGGCGGGATGATGACGATGCAGTCGGTCAAGGACCGGATTTGGATCGTGAGCAATGCACGAGTTTTGGAATCTTTGCGGAGGTCGAGCGTGCGAGCTGAGAGGTTTTCCAGGCGGAGATCGGATGAAGAAGAGGGAGTCTCAGAGGGGCCGTGGGTGCCTTGGACGAGTTCAGACCGTCAGTCGACGCCACTGTATCGGATACGGCTGGCTCTGGCTTAACCACAGATGCCTTCGCAGGATTCCTCTTGAAGGCGAACCGGGCCTTCGGTTGTGGAGCGTTTGATCCAGGTGTCGATGCCGAGGTCGATGCCGAGTCCTTGGTGGAGAAAGAGGCCAACTCTCTTGACTTGGTCGCGAGCTTTTCCGAGAGCTCTCTCAGCAACTTCTCGTGTCCCTCTCGATCTCTTGGTGGGATCTGGGCAGTTTCGTCGAGCAGAGCCTTGCGCGTATCTGCGAGTTCTTGTACGAGTTGAGGTGTTTCTGTGGATGAAGAAGCCGCTTCGATCTTCTTATCCAGAGACGCGAGACGAGCCCGGAACGAGGTGAAGAAAACAGCAGCATGACTCGCAGAGAGCCCAGACGACGCGCCGAGGGAAGACGTCGAGGTCATCTTCGGAGTAAATATGGAAGTAAGTGGTAGTCTAGCTTCAGTCCTTGGGGCTAGAAAAAAAGTCCAACACGAGGCGCGGTGGGGTTTGATGCCACGCGACACGCGACGCGTCTGCGGATAAACACCGGATAAATGCGCAAACCTTCTCAAAAAATTTCTTCTTGACTTCGAGGTTGCCCGATGCTGCGACAACTTTGTGAGGACGTCCAACTGCTTCAACAAAAACTTCTTCTTAAGCAAATGTCAGCGACAACAGCAACGACAGCAGCAGGAGGAAGCGCGGTGGTGGATGGAGGCAGCGCAACTGCGGACGGATCGACGACGGCATCGGTGCCGGTACTGCTGCGGACGACGCACGCCGCTCTTGCCATCCCACTGGCCCCGTACATGGTCCCCGTCTCCTGGCGTCGCAGTCATCTCTCAACGCTCGTCAATCGCATCTTGAACCCGACCACTCCGACACCTCTCGACTTCATCGTCGACGGCCAGCTTCTTCGCACTTCACTCGCAGAGTATCTCGAGTCTTCTGGGAAGGACGCGGAGTCGACCCTGGAACTGCTCTACGTTCCCAGCACCCTCCCACCCAAGTACGAAGGCGCATTTGAGCATGACGACTGGGTTGCCAGTGTCGATGCGCGTGGGGCGGCTGCTTTTCTTCGCGGTGGGTCCGGCACTTCGTCGGCTGCACTCCTGTTGACGGCCAGCTACGACGGCGCGATTCGAGTCTGGTCACACTCCAACGTCGAGGAGCCCATTCTCACCTACAACACATCATCCTCAGCCGCCGGATCTCTCAATCCTTCCCTTGTCGATGCAGTCTGGACACAGAGCTCAGACGAGGTTCAGGTCATTTCGCGACAGCCGGCATGGATGGTGTGATTCGCGCTTGGAGCGTTCCCATGAGCGCTCTTCAGTCTCACGCGGGCACTAACGGAAACGGCACAGCGACAAGTTCTGCCAAGCCTAGGCTACTTTGGACAGGTCCAGCAAGCTTGACCTCCGCTCCGCTTTCCTCTCTTCACACAACTTCGGACGGCGAGCATATCCTGGCCGCAGCATGGGACGGCACCGTCTCCCTCTGGGCCGCCAACCCCTCTGCCAACGAAGAAGCAAACGCCGCATCAGCATACTTCGTCGGCCAGCCTGATCCCGAAGACGAGGATGAAGACGTAGAAGATGATGGAAATGATGGCGGGGCTGAAACAACAGACGCTGGCGCAAAACGCTCAGCGCACCGCAAGAAGCGACGTACCCTCGCTCGCACCAAGGCTGCCGCCTCGGCTCTAACACGGGAACCTCTTCAGGTCATGTCTCACGTGGCTGTTACCTCTTCCATCGGTGCTCTCAACGCGAGCAGCACGGCCACCACACGTGTTGCAGGGCCTAACAGTAAAGTCGCGCGCGCCATCTTTGCAAACGACGTTGCGTCCTCCGCATCTGGGAATTGGTCCGCCTTCAGCTCTGGCTGGGATGGTGCAGTGAAAGAGTGGGACTTGACAGTCGGTGGACGAAGTGTGAACAGCAAGGTGAGATCAGGTTCATCCCCTTGTTCTCCTTTTTGCTCCGCTGACAGTGTGCTTGCTTCTCCAAACAGTCGTGTGACAAGGTTCTGTTGACAATGGACCAGCTTCATGGTGCCTCATCAACTTCTACCATTTTGCTCACTGGCCATATGGATCGCTCATCAGCTATCTGGGACATGCGAAGCGGTGAGTTCCCACTGATTCAGGTTATGCGTTAGGTCTCCGAAACTTTGGCTCATTCCCGCTCTCGTCCTGCACCTCACAGACGTCGCAACTCCAACCATGGTCATGCCCGGTACTCACACCGGCCCCGTCTCCGTCCTCCGGACCCACCCAACAAACAGCCACCTCTTCGCCACAGGATCTCATGACGGCTCCATGAAGCTTTGGGACACTCGAAGCCCTCGAACGGCCCTCTTCGCCCTCGCACGACCCGCTCCTACTTCCACTTCCACCTCTGCATCGAAGAAGAGCAAAGTACTTGCGATGGATTGGGACGCGTCAGGCAAGATGCTCTTCTCTGGTGGAGATGACTGTCGGCTGAGCGTACATCGGGGTGAAGGGATGGACAGGGCTGGCGAGGCGGGCAGTGTATCTGTTGGAAGTTCCAACATGATGGAGGTTGACCCTGTGAAGTGATTGCTTACCTTGCACTACATTTCGATCGTTCTCTCTTCTGCTTGACATGCGCCTGAGCATAAGGTGTCAGGGCAGAATCCGTCATGCGTGATGCAGCAACACTCATTAAGCTCTCGGGAGCAAAGTTTTTGATCATTTCGAATAGATAGGGAGAAGGGAAGATACAGGAGGCTTCGTGATGAGCGGCTTAGACGTCGAGGCCAGGGCACCTCTCGCTGCAGAACGGGTGGAAGTTGACATTAGCTTCAAGGATCTCTCAAGCCCAGTTCGCTCAGCAGCACGTACCTGTAAGGTGAGTTTGAAGTAAGGTCGCCGTTGTTCTCCTGCAGGTACGGGATGGAAGTGAGTATCGACGTTGGATCTGGCCACAGAGCCACCTCGCCGTCGGTTCAGACTTACGTGGTAGATGAGATCGAAGTGGCCTGCGACGGAACGTAAATTTAACTGGTCAGCGTAGGAAGCTAAGAAGCTGGGGTTAGATTTACTCACTGCTGGGGTAGCTGAAGCCCTGGCCGACTGTGAGTTCGGTGAGAAGAAAGCACAGAAGGCGTGAGCAACACGGAAGCGTGATGATGATAGAACCGCATCAAGCCAGAAGAAGATCTGACTCACTCGAGGAACCAATCTTCTCGAGGGCGTCGTGCTCCCAGCAGACAAGAATGGCGGCGCTGGACTGGGCGGCAAAGGCGTGGATGGCATCGTGCACACAGTTGACTGGTCAAGGATAGTCGGAGTTTGTTAGCCATTCTACCACATCCTGTCACGATGCTCAACGCCGGGAACATGTCGGAAGCTCACTGTCATCACGGTCTGCACAAGCCAAAGCCAAGGCCAAAGGACGAGACAAGCGTCAGCACAACTTTGACATCATGTACACAAACGAGTTCAAACTCACCGCAGCTAGTGTCGACCTTAAGACCAAGGTCCTGCGACAAAGGCAGCACCGTCTGGTAAGGCCGGTTCCGCGATCCATCACTCTTGTAAGCCTGCGCGAAGATCTTGCCAATGTTGTACCCGCTCGAGCGGCCGAAGACATTTCGCAAGCACTGAGCACGCTGCTGGCCCTGGGACGACAGGCCGACAGTGCTGTCTGAGACCTTCTCGCCGTGGCGGATGAGGTAGATCTGGTTGTTCACGGCGGCGTGTGCGGCCGAGGCGGCGAGGAGAGAGGCGAGGAGAGCGCGGAAGAGCATTGTGAGTGTGAAACTGTGTATCTGGGGGGAAGACAGTGAAAGGCAATGAAAAGGGCTAGATAGGAAATCGTTAGCTGAGGGATAGGGAACAGGGTTCAGCTTTCACGACGTTATTCAACACGGGCGCGTATTTATACCTATCAAGTCGGCTCTGGCCACACCCTTCTGATCTGAGGCTCTGAGGCCCTCCAGGGGCGCTGATCTGCTTGGTTGGTGACCGAAGACAGGAAATTCGCACACTTCGGAAATTGTGGATGGATGAATGAGGAGGCTGGAGAGTGGCTCATAGAGGCGAGTCCAGGGCATTTTCCCAGTCACAGTCAAGTGGACTACTGTACCTCACTTACACGGCTGACGGGAGGCGGAGAGCCTGTTCAGGGAATGTCGAATAATGCCTCGTGGTGGTGTCGGGCGCATCTTTCCCCCACGGCGTCCTCCGTGTCCACTCAAGCGAGGTAGAAAACTGGGAGTGCACGTGTACAGCGACGCTTCCTTCAATCCAACCCCTGGAATTCATGTACAGTATGATGGAAGAGGGAGATGCACTATGGATGGGAAACGGGGAATCCTGAAGCGAGCGCCAGTGGGGTCATTATTGATGTGTATGTCCTTTACCACACCTCTTTCTTTCTTATTATGCTGCGGCAGGGCGCCAGATGGACAAAAGACATGTTCTGCCGTAGCAGCAATCGGCACTCAGCAACCGCCCGCCCGCCGGTACGTGGGTCAGCGGGGCCAGGGCGCGCCCAAGGTGAGGCAAAGGGATATAGTAGACACCGAGGTGCATGACCATGTAATGGGCCTTTCCACCTTGTCCCTTCCTGCTTGATGCTTGATCTGCACCGGCGGTGCCTTTCGTTTCGCAGGAGCCACAGAGGTTACGGCGAAGTCAAAGGTGCGGCGTCACGGCTTTGAGGTGAGAAAATCTTGGTCGTTTCGAATAGATAGGGAAGATGCAAGATGCAGACTTGGTGGCGAGCGACTTAAGCGTCGAGGTCTGGGCAGTTTTCGCTGGAGGCGGTTACAGAGCGATGTCAGCTTCAGGTGCGGTTCAGCCAAGTTTCGCTGGAAAACATACCTGTAAGGGGAGTCCGAGGTGAGGTCACCATTGTTCTCCTGCAGATACGCGAAGACATCGAGTGTCAATGTCAGACTTGGGTCAGAGCCACCCTACCTTCGTTTCAAGCTTACATGGTAGATGAGATCGAAGTTGGCTGTAGGGAACATGCGAATGACTGGTCAGGTAAAATCTGGGATCAGCAAGAAGTTGACGTCCAGAGACTCACAGCTGGGGTAGGTGAAGCCCTGGCCGACTGTTGAAGGGCAGAAGCACAGGTGATATGAGCACATGAAAGCGTGGTGATAGCAAGACTTCGTCGCGAAACGAAAGAAGATCTGACTCACTCGCAGCACTAATCTCGGAAAGCGCGTCGTGCTCCCAGCAGATCAGAATGTCGGCACCGGACTGATCGGCGAAGGAATGGACAGCATCATGCACGCAGTTGACTGTGAAGGAGAATCCAAATGGTCAGAATTCTGGTCCAAACTGTCTGAGTCGAGGCCCAAATGTTTTCGAAGCTCACTGTCATCACGGTCTGTGTAAGGTCGGTGAAATGGATATACAAGCTGTCAGTATATCATAACACAGCTTCCTCGAGCAAAGAGACTAACCGCAGCTGGTGTCGACCTCCAGACCAAGGTCCTGCGACAGAGGCAAAACTGTTTCGTAGGGCCTGTCCCGCGAACCATCACTGTTGTAAGCCTGAGCGAAGATCTTGCCAATGTTGTACCCGCTCGAGCGGCCAAACACATTCCGCAAGCACTGGGCGCGCTCCTGACCCTGGGATGACAGGCCGACAGAGTCGTCCGAGACCTTCTCGCCGTGACGGATGAGGTAGATCTGGTTGTTTACGGCGGCGTGTGCGGCCGAGGCAGCGAGGAGGGAGGCGACGAGAGCACGGAAAAGCATTGTGAAAGGAAGTTGCTGGGAAGGCTGTGGAAAAGGCAAAGAAGTGGGCTGGATGTAGAAGCGTTAGCATCGCTCTTTGTACCCATCCATCTTCTGGCAAGGCCAGATCAACCAAGCGCGCTTCTCAGACGAGAACAACGGCGCTCTGCTGTGCCCTCAGAGGGCGCTAAATTTGCCTTGCTTGATGAGAGTAAGAATGAGCGATGAGCATGTCACTACTTTGAAAAGTTTGGTAGGATGGGACAGCTGTCAGAGTCGGGCGTAGTAGTACGTTTGCGTCCTTCGTTCCCTCCAAGCGAGGTCGAAACGTGTGCAGCGAACGACCCTCTGACCGACCTCTGGACGACCGTTATGGAAGCTGGGACAGGAAAACAGATACAGAGGAGAACACGAGGAGGCAGGGAGTAGGCAGGGAGCGTAGGTGACGACGGGAGAGGAGAAAGCCGCAAGCGAGCGGCAGTGGGTGGGCGTCAGATAGGCAATTATCAGAGGCCACCCGCCGGCAAGATGCAATAATTGAGGGCATTCCGACCATGTTTGAACATATAGCAAATAGCGTTCGGCAGAGGGATAGCCCTTATGATCAAAGCTTAAGGTGTTAGACCTCGGTCAGCTTCGTTGTCCATCAACGTCGATGGCGCAGCAGAAGGTGTCGACATCGATGACCAACAGCTTCTGCCCATCCGGTGACCATTTGATCTCGTTTGCGTTGAAAGGCTCTTCTGCGATGTTGAGGCATGGGTCAGCCCGGCCGAAGCAGTGTCAATGCGTGTGATTGCGCGGAGCGAGGACCTCTCACCTGATGGCACCGCTATGCACTCCGCACGCTGGACGATCTTGATATTATCCGGTTTAGACTTGCCCTTGGGCCCAACCTCACCGGTGTTGTTCTCACTCGTGCTGCTCGCGGTTGCCTTCCACGAATAGACTGCCGGCCCTCCGCAGCACAAGTATAGGCTCGCGTAGTGGCGAGGTCGCCAGACAACGCTTTTGATCGGCGCATTCTGCACAAGGACGGCGATCAGGCGCGGTTGAGGTCGCGACCGAGCCGTATCTATGATAGTTCCGGCGGGTGCTCGAGGGAGGTGGTATACGAAGGCCGTTGTTGGGAGCGCCTCTGCAAAGGGAACACTAGCTTTTCAGAGAACAACCCTGCACGACGAAGTGCAGAGACTATGGCTCACCATTCCGACAGGCCAGCATTGTGCCATCTTCGTTGAAATCCATCCAGGCTACCCCTACCTTCGGACTCGGTTTGGAGAAGTCTGGCCGGACATGCGGCGGGCTCAAGGGCAAGCTGGAATGTTGGTCTGAAAAGCAGAAGCGAATTTACCGTCAGATACTGTAAGATAGCGATCGCGCTGTCTGAACTCACAATCTACTATCCCTTGGCCCCAACCTCGGCCAGCCAGCCGGCGGCCTCTCTGAAGGCCTCCTGAAGAGTGTATGACGGTAAGTGACGGGCCTCCGCGCGCTCGATGGGTATGCCAATTCTCACCAGTTTGATGTACCCAGGATCACTTTCCATTCCTTCTTGACTGATGACACGAGGTGTCATGTCTACGGTGGACCACAGTCCCCAGAATTCGGATTCAAGGACTCGAATCTGAGGAAGCGGAAGGCGCATTTAGAGATATGTCACTTTCACAAGCTCAGATGCTACTGACCTTCTCATCGTAGCCTCCGACAGCGAGCATTTGACCGGATGGGTGCCATGACATGCACCGTACTCCTAGGCCCCCTGTAGCCGTTGCTACTTCTTCACCCGAGTCCTTATTCTTTCCTTTTGCTAAACGATTCTTGATCGCTGTCGTTCTTGACCCTTGGGAACCTGCGAGAGACGGATGCGTGACTACGACCTGGGGACTTTCGAACCCTTCTCCGGCCAAGGTGACACGAAGGACCCCGCTGGAAGTGTAGACTACCACCTTGTACTGGAAAGAGAGGTCGAATGCCTGTTAGCAATGCTATTGTATGGGTATGCTCTTTGTGGGCTGAGCCATACCTCTAGGACGCTTTCAGAAACAGCAAAGTGATTTCCATCTGGAGCCCACGTCACGTCTGACGCGTCATTCGTGGCGATTGGAAATGACTTTGGAAGCGAAAAGGTCAGCGATAGGTTCATAGCGCCCTGTCTGCAGACGTTTGCTCACATGATCGACCAGCCAGCCACTAGGCTCGTCTTTGGAAGGACGGAGACCCGAGTGAGGCTTGTACCCATAAATGCTGATCTGATCGGTCTCATTGTGTACCTCGAGGACAGCAAAGACACCAGGAAGCTTGATGGCACGAAGTACTTGTGGTGACACCGAGTTTGAGGTCAATAAGGTTTTCGCCTTCAAATATGCTACCGGATGGACTACTCACTCCTAGCCTTCTTGGGGTTTTCGAAGACTGTCACTCCTTGATTTGCAAGGTCGTACGCCGTGAGGCGGAGCTGAGATATGTTGCAACAGAAGGAGATCAGACCACTTCGAAACAAGGAAAGTATGTATTTTCAATGCGCATACCTGATGCATTGAGAATGTTAGGATGGTGGGTGGCCCGACAGATGGTGCCCAGGCTGCAGCCGCCAGACCTTCGTATCCTGCCTCGAGACGGGCCAGCCATCTCTGACCGTCATCGGAGCCATCGCTAGCCTGCCGTTGTGGGTCTGGCGAGAGGACGAAGACGATTCCATGTAGAGTGTTTGTTGCATGTAGGAAGAGACCATCGTCTGACCATTGAATCTGTTGGATGTCATAATCGTCAAAGGTCCATTGAGATGCTACCTGGAGTGTGTCGCTGCGACAGATGATGACGGCGTTGGCGGGAGTGCCTGCGATGTATGCCAGGAAAGTGGACCCCGGGGAGAAGCAGAGACTGGAGCTTGAGCCGTGCGGGAGCGAGTGAGTGAAGTCCATGTTTCTTCCAACAGGCAGAAGGCGTCGTGGTCGTGAAGGGGTCAACTGCAGGCGGTGGTAGGGAAGGAGATACAGACTACAGGTCGATGAGTAGAAAGAGAACGCTCGAGCGCGAGATATTTGCTTCGTGGTCGCGTCCTTGCTCCTCGCTGATCGCGTCCAAAGTCCCAACCCCTCCCAGACGCGTCGAACCAGAACGCGTCGGAGAAAGTCACGTGCGTTTGAAGGCGACCGTGCAAGGAACATTCTTGCATGCCGACCTTCCTTCGAGCCCTTGGATCCGACCTCGACAGCACTCTCACAACATCGTCCTCAGCAACCATGTCGGAACGATCGTATCAGAAGGGCCGCGCAAGGTCTCCCTCAGCATCCATGTCGCCACGCTCACGAGCGGACAGCTACGACCGGGAACCCGCGCCATCCTCACGAGACCGTGACCGCGAGCGCGAGCTGGCGCAGCAGCTGCGCAAGTGAGTTTTCTCGAAAGTCAGCCTTTCCTCGTAGTGATATTGATGATTGACTAACACCTCTCTTTTTTTGTTGATTTGCTCCCAGACGAAGCCAAAGCGGAGGTCTCGGGCGGCGCTCTTCTGGCAAAGGACGTCTGCGCTCATTCACGCCTTCAGATCGCTCTCGGTCAGCATCACCTCCGCCGCGCCGTGGCCGGACACCCAGTATTGTCAGCGAGCGCAGTACTAATGGCAGGCGCGGAAAAGATTGGTCCAGTCCTGAACCGGATGTCGAAGAAAGCAGGGAAGAGCGTCGCCGCCGACGTCGAGGCGCAAGAGACATGGATGATGAAGATGAGGAGATGGACGACGTCGACGCGAGAGGCACCAGCGAACGGTCCTACAATCGTCGCCGGCAAGACGAAGAGCCACGGAGATCCACGCGTGATCGAGACTATGAGCGAGAACGTGAGAGAACTCGGGATCGAGGAGACAGAGACCGTGACTATGATCGACGTTCGTATCGCGATCGTGACCGCTACGAGGGACGACACTCTGATTCACGGCGCTCCAGCATTCGCAAAGACGACCCGCCGGAGCGCATTTCTTCTCGTCGTCGCTCACCTTCTCCATCTGGGCCCCGATTCCGTCCGACCTCCAAAGCAGAGGCTGATGACTACGAGGATCGCTCTATCTTCTGTTCTCAGCTCGCAGCCAGGCTTGTGCAGCGAGACCTAGGCGAGTTCCTGGAGAGCCATCTTGGCGAGGGTGCCGTCAAGGATGTCTGCATCGTCATGGACAAAATCACAAAGCGCAGCAAAGGGTAAGTGTCTCAATTATGTTCTTTCCAAGTTGTTCAGCCCTGACCCATTCCTCTGCACTTACAGGATAGGATACGTGGAGCTTTCTTCTCGCGACCTCGTGGCGAAAGCCCTTACACTGAGTGGACAAGTCCTTTTTGGCATTCCCATTCTGATCCAGCCCTCCGATGCTTCCCGTAACAGGACCGACAGCGGCACGAACGATGTAATTTTCCGCCCCAATCTACCCGGGGCAGGTTTACCCATCCTCAACCCATCACTCATCGGTCTACCTGGGGCGGTAATGCCAGGAATGCCTATTCACCTTGGTCTTGGCCCCGCTCCTACCAACGACGTCAATAACATGGCCCAGAACGTCAACACAGCGGCTCGGTTGTACGTCGGCAGTCTCCACTTCAAACTGACTGCGGAGGAGGTCAAGACCGTCTTCGATCCTTTCGGAGAGGTTGAGTACGTCGATTTGCATCGCGAGCCTGGCACTGGCAAGAGTAAAGGCTTCGCATTTGTGCAGTGAGTCGAACGGACAACGCGCCCTTGATTTTTGCTCCCATAACTCATCTTCTGATCAACGCGTTCACAGATTCCGAAACCCACCTGATGCGCAAAAGGCTCTCGCACAGATGGATGGATTTGTTTTGGCAGGGCGTCCTGTGAGTGGCTACACGCGTCCCGCATCCGAGCATATGCTGATCTCCCTTTTTTCTTCAACTAGATCCGGGTCGGAAATGTCAACGCGCGCGGATCAGGCGGAGGCGGCAATATTGGACCTTCTGCTACTAGCACCAACACTATGACCCTGGGCGCCCGCAATGACGGTGGACAGGAAGCGCAAGCGTTGTCGTCATTCGATGAAGGCGGCGGAGGTAAGTCGTCAGCAACACCTTTGAGGGGCCGGGAGCCGTGACTGATCTTGACTTGTTGCTTCCAATTCAGGTCGTCTGGACGCCAGCGCTCGCGCTGCGTTGATGCAGAAGCTGGCACGAGTACCGGTTCCGGAACAGTCCCGCCCTGCAGAGCAGTAAGTTCAAGCTCCTGGCTACACTCGGAAAACTGGTGGGCTTACCTAATTGTTTGTTGCAGGCAACGACCGGCTTCGATCCCTGCGGCCATGTCCAAGACTTTGCAGCTGACCAACATGTTTGATCCAGCAGAGTGAGTGTGCCTCTGATACGCATGTCGGTTGAAGATGTGAAAGTGTGGTGATCTAACAAGGCGCTGTTTTGATGTCTCCAGGGAAACGGAACGTGACTGGGACAAGGATCTTGCCGAGGACGTCAAGGCGGAGTGCGAGCGCCAGTACGGCCCAGTTGAGCGTATCCATGTGGAACGCGAGTCTCTTGGCGACATCTACGTCAAGTTCAACGATGTCCAGTCAGCAAGCAGAGCCCTGCAAGGCCTGAACGGCCGGTTCTTCGGAGGCAAGTCTATCGGCGCTACCTTGTGAGTCGAATCTCACGAGATCAGCTTGACCGGGACCTGATTGCTGAAGTGTCAATTTTCTCTTATAGCATTTCCGAGGCCATCTTCAACGCAAAGGTCGGGTGAAGTAGACCAGAAGCAAAGCCCAGAGACATCTGGACTTAAACGTTGAAGAGTCATGACTCACCCTCAACGCCCGCTGAGCCGAGCTTTTCCTTACGCCTAGCAGAGCATGAACACCTCTCCACCATTCTGTCCGTCCTTTTTTCTCCTCTTCAGCTTTCCCTCCCTTCTTTGTCTTCTATGTCTTTTCTCGTCCCCCTTCCAAGTCCAACTCTGTTCTTTTCCAGTACTTTGCAGATCCCTCCACCAAAAAGTACGTGATTTCGATGGGCTTGATGCAATCTTCTTCCTTACGAGTCTGGTAGGCTATCAATTCCTCCGCCACCCCTTCCACTCTCCCCTCTCCTCTCTTCTGAGTTCCTCTTTTCCTTCTCTCGCTTCTTTCCGTCCCTCCGGCGCAATCCCTTTGGACTTGTTTTTTTTCCTTTCACAGAACGCCAGAATCAGAATCAGGCTAAGTCGTGACCAAATCCAAGCCGTGATCTCCAGCGCTTGTGTTACATGCAGAAATCACTGAAACCTTTGGTCTTCATCCACCTCAAAAGGGAATGAACGAATGAGCTTTGCCGTATGGACCATTGTCCGATCTACCACGCTCATGCGGTCCACCCGTGATAGCGATGCATGAAATCGTAGTCAGCCCAGGGAGCAGACAGCATTGTTCACGCCCGACGGAGTTGATGAGCGTGCATGAGGATGATTTGACAGGACGGGCGGATACAAAATAGGCGGGACTGGTTTTAATGATGCAGTGGGAGAAGGAGGACTTGAGCTGAGAAGAACGTCGAAAGTGGTGGATTGAAGTGAGCGACTTCGTCCACGAGCCGCACGCTGGCTGACAAAAAGATGTGATCCTAGAATGGAGGAAGGACCCAATCCTCTTGGCACTAGTAGTGATCGGAGGCAGAGTATCGTAGGGGCCGTTCGAAAGAGGTTTGTTGTGCCTTGGGCGAGTTCGTACCTGCGGGCGACCTCGTCCCTTTCGTGGCCCGGTTGATAGGTGGCGGGCGCGCACGGCGCGTACGGCGGTGGGAGCCAACAATGGCTGAACGTGTCTAGACTGTTGACTCAGCGTGTTTGCGTGCTCGAACGCGGTCGACGTTGGGAGTATTGGGGTAGTGCTCTGAGCTATCGGAGGAGGCGGAGGCCGTCGAGGGAAGGTTCGCGGTGGTGTAGGTGGAGCCGTGCGAACGTGGTAAGAGGACGAGTGAGGGCCATTCGAACACGGAGGAGTGGAACCCCGCTCCCTCGTCTGGGTTTTTGGATGTGATACGGACGAGACTCGTTTGTCCCGGGTCCGTATTGCTGGAATCGGTAGAGATGACGAGGAACTGGATACAGCGAGCTGATACCTAAGACTCTCTGAGAGGTCAGAGTCGAAAGACCTTTCCGCATCCGGGGCTGAAGGGCTGGGCTGAACAGAGTGCATCGGTGAGCTAATGACAGTACCGGGTATGGCGATGGCCGATGTCACGCTTAAGGTTCGTTCGTTGACATTCGCAGCCGCCACCGCCAGCGTGGTTCCGCTCCGGATGCCTGACATTGCGGCATCGACACTGCCCTGTGCCATGGCGGAGGTTCCATCGACCGTCGCTGCCGTCTGAATAGCTTGAATCCTGGATCCACCGGTCCCTCCAATACGCTCCACTTTGGCTACAGCGACCCCGAGTTCATCGGCACTGCTGCTGGTGCTTGGCCCCGCGTGCGGTGTCCCTTGTGTGAGCTGATCTAGTGCGACGCACCACTCTGCACGTAGACATCGATCAACGAGCCGCTTCGTCGTTGCGCTGACATCTCGAATATGTTCGAGAGAGACGAGTGCCAACAGCAGTCTGCGAATCTGTGGTCGCTTGTAGGGAACAGTACAAAGCTGCGTATTTGTCAAAAGAGGGTGCAGAACCCTCAAGTATGTGTGTCGCAACTGTGGGAGAGAAGGATGATTAGCCGTTTTGCTTTCGACAAAGCCGCAACATTTCAACTCACTGATTCGCTTTCGTCAGGCAGATCCGACAGTTCGCGGATGAAGACGTCGACGAGCACCTTGAGATCGTTCGTGTAGAAGTAATGCGCGGTATCCTCCGTAGTGAAAAGTAGATAGAGGAGCTTGAGAACCAGAAGCTGCATGCATATATCCTCAGCATCACCTGATGCTCGATTCAACATGAAGATCAGATTCTCGCCGAATGTCTTAGAGACATTGAGACGAGTTCTGAACACCTCCAGGACGGTGTTTTTCATTGGCGACGCCTCGCCGTTGGCGAAGCCAGCAACCATGAACTGCTCATTGACGGCGACCTAGTGTTCCGAAGCGCAGAATGCGGGAGCAGTGCATCAGCCGCAGTCTCACCACGTTCAGTGAATGGTGTCACAGGCCTGCAACTTACTATGAGCTTGATGAGCTGATAATTGAAGGAGTCATCATCATGCTCCCGAGTCTGTTCCACTAAATCGAAGAGGTGGTCTAGAAAGTTGCGGTCGAGCGGTCCTGTATGAGCAAAGAGGAATAGGTTTAGTGGAGAAGTGAAGGTAGTGAATGTCGTGGCTTTGGCTACTCACTCATCTCGACAGTTTCCAGCTTCTGTACTCGGCAGACCTCGTACATCATCCGCACGGCCTTGGAGCGTAAAGCAATCTGGAGCAGACGCATGATGGAGGCGCTTGAGCCGTCGCCGACGCGAATCTCAGGCGCTTTTATTGGAGCAGCTTTTCGTGGTCCCCGCGGAGCCTGCATGGCGCGCGCATCCCAATCTGCTCCGTTCCACCCTGGTTCAGGCGGTAACCCATCAGGCACTCCAGCAGATTGAGAAGCAGCGCGCCGAGCATATTCAAAATGGAGCGACTGTCCAGCTTTGCTCGATCCTTGCGATGCAACCTCATCCGCTGCCATACGTTCCTCCGCTTGTATAGCATAGAAGCCAGCCCATATTTGGTGTACGAGACGGAAGAGAATGTCCTTGATGCGGGACTGTATTAGCCGAAAGATCGAGGGATTACGCTGCCCGTACAGCAAGATGATGTCGTAGCATATCAGGACTTTTCGAAGCGAAGTTGCCTGTAGATGTCAGAGAATGAGCTGGAAGTAAGTAAGTTCGAACTGACGGCTGACAGGACAAGTGATGCGTATGCTAGGACAAGATAGCGTACCGTTCTCAGCTGCTCGACCACGCATTCCGAAGCATACTCCTCGTTGGTCTCGGAGAAAAGCGCAGAATCCAGGAGTCGCTTCACCGTGTAGTTGCGGTTGTACTCATGATCCAGATATCGATCTGCGAGAGAAGGAAGGCAAGAGGATCGATGGTCAGCCTCGGCGGTCCACTCAGCCACGTATACATGCATTCGCAACGCACCGTAGCAGGCGTCTATCAGAGCCAGAAATCGTTGCAGCGCTGAAGATATAGCAGCATGCGCTGAGCTTGTGCTCGCGCTCCGTGAGGACCGAGGTTGTCCCTCACGCAGCGACGGGTCATCGAGGACCTCGTCGAGTTCCCGCCAGAAGTGTTGCTGAGACTGAATGGCAGCATAGCCAGTGAAAGGGTCCATCTTGATCGTCAGCGCGCTCCGACCACTTGATACAGCTGCCTTCCTGCTCCTCGTAAAGTAAGTTCTTGCAGGGTCGCCTCAGAAAACGGCCGGTTCCTCCTCTTCCTTCTTGGAATTCCTGTGACCCAACTCGAGCTGGCTGTGGTTTGCGGTGCAGATGATCCCTCCTTTCCTTGTGCGAGAACTGCCGTGTCCCAGCCGTCTTGTCGCTGCTTCTCCCCTTGATGTCCTTGTGCTGTTCTGCTGTGCTGAGCTGTCGCTTCTTCGTAGTCGTGTGGCATCGCTTCCCCACTCGAGACCGCGGGGTTTTGAGCAGGGGGAAGGGGCCTCATCGCCAACCGAAGAAGGCCGTGCACACTTCACTTCACATCCATCAACTGGGAGAGAGAACAACTCGATTATAAGGGAGCTACCGACGAGCGAAGGAGCGCTGGAAGGGTTCTAATGTAAGGAACAAAGATCGCAACGAGCTGGAACGACGATGTGTTTCCAAGGCAGAAGAGTGGGGAAGTTTTAACAGGGCGATAATCATGCTACAAGTTCAGAGGGATATTTGTTGATGAATGGAGGGCGAAGGGGTCAAGCGAACGTCTTGCGTTAAAGGATTCGAGAATAAGTGTGGGCAGTAAGTGGAAGAACAATATAGGGTAATAGTCCAATGGCCTGTTGGCTGATGTGGATCGAAAATAGTGAGGTGCCTTTGTTTCCGGGATCTTGGGGCAGGTGGCTACGAAGAAGGGAGATGCCATGGGAGAAATGCCTGCGTCGTACTGGTGACGAGCTTAATATAAATGTTTGCTGTAGGTGTCCGAATACTTGAGCGATGGTTGAGAAGAATAGTTGAGAGTGTGTTCCGAGTGAGTTTTGTCGCCGCCTTATGACCTTCAAGAGTTCTCGATATCGTCCAAAGGTCCGGTCAGGCCGCCCGGGCTGGCTCCGAGTGCCGCAAGGATGCCCTCAAAGAGGTCATGCGAACCGGATTGAGAGTAGTCGGACGCGCTCTGCTGATGAGCCTCTACGGCACCACTCGAGATCCCCCGGATCATCTGACCATCGATCTCGTGGGCCCGGCCAAGGGAGTGGGAGTGCGACAGCCCCAAGTCCAAGCCTAGAGCACCGGTGCTGTGACTTCGTTGAAAGGGAGGGGCTTCGATGCTGGGTCGCTTGAATGCATTGTTGTTATGGAATGACGAGATCCCAAAACTGGCGGAGAAAACGTCCGGCTGTGAGGCAATCGAGCCCATCGACTCGGGTCGAACTTCCGCGGCACCCGCCAGCGTCGAGCTCAAGGTGTTTGTCCGGAGCATCATCATCTGCGATGAGGCACCCGTCGGCGTACCATGGGCTTCGAGACCGAATGTCGCGTGAAGAGGAGAAATCATGTCGCTCGGATTTTCCGATGTTGCCCAGTGACGCTCCAGGCGCTCGCGCTGGAATGTAGCCTCCTCCATACTGGGAAGCAACGGCGGAGGAAGGTCTGGCGTGTGGATAAGCTGAGGGAAAGGAGTGATGGGCGTGTGTACTTCTCGCTGCTGAAGCATGCCAAAGTGTGCCGCCGCAGTCGTGGCAGAGGCCATACCGGGCGACGCAGACCCGCCTGCTCGCATAGCCGCTTGAGCATGCAGAACGTTCTTGTGCATGTTGAGGTGTAGCGGTGCAGGGGGAATCTGAACCATCAGGTTGGGCTTGTTCACCGACAGTCCACGCTTGCGCAACAAAGTCGGCATCATTTGCATCTGCATTTGCGTCTGCATCTGCATCTGCGGCTGTCCCTGAGAACTGATGTTTGTTGGCTCGCTGATGCTGATCGGCATCGATCCTTGCGACGATGTATCGGAGACACTACCGCTCGGGACATTCGAGAACGTCGGCAAACTCAACGACTGCTGTTGGGGGAAGCCGTAACCGTTTGAGCCAGGCACCGTCAAGTTCTGACCAGACTTGACTGGCGAGCCGGTGGGGAGCGGTGTCATCTTGCGGAATGGCGAAGGTGATCGGGTTGCCATGGTCAAAACAGATACCGAGGTAGAGCCTTGGCCTTCGAGCGCTTCCACGCATTCCAAATCCCATGCGACAACCAGGACTACGTCTCCGATCTTGCTGCCAGCGCTGACGTTTGCTGAGGGGTCGAAAGCATTGGGGCCGTTTCCGCCAAGGATCGCCTCAACGCCTCCAAGGTTGTTGATAGCCTCCTCAGAGGCGACAACGAACTCTTGCACGAGTGTGATTCCTGAGATAGCCATACCAAGAGCAGCACGCTCGCAAGGATCCTTTCCGAAAGCCGGAGGAACAGACTTCTCGATGTGAGCAGGGTGTGTTCGACTGAGGAAGTCGGCCCAGAAGTCCGTGGCAAAAGGTGCCTGGTGCACAAAGCTGTGCTTGTTCGAAGTGACAGAACCTTCCGTGCTCGACGTGGTTGCGGTTGGAGGAACCTCGTCAAGAGGGGTGTTGGCACCGGATGTGGACTCGGAGCGACCGACGGTCTTGCGCGGAGGGTCGAGTGGCTCGACGAGGGAGAGCACACGCTTGCCATGCGAGTAGATCGTCGTCACCGAAGTCAGGCGAGCATCGGTGGCGCTGACCAGACTTAGCTGTGCTGAGAACTGATCGAAGCGAGGGTTGGCGACATCGTAACGGGGCACGTGCAGCGGTACGTGGACGTGCAGGAATTGGCAGGGAAGCCTCTGGTACATCTCTGCCAGCATGGGGAATCGCAAGTGACCGACCCGGATGTTCTCGATGGGCATCGTCGGCAGTCCCAGACTTGCTTGAGCGCACGATAGCATCTTCTTGCGGTCCATGGCGACATAGTCGTGGCGACTGGAAGTTTGAGAGCATTGCAACCACATGGTGAAGCTGGAAGGAAGGATAGGGAACGCGGTGCAACTCGTCATCTTGATCTCTGCCGTAGGTGGAATCGTCAAGCCGTTCATCGCAGATGTGAGACGGAGGTGGCGGAGAGAGGAGGAGCCATCATATCGACGCCTGCAGCGGGACCCATCCCGGGGGTATAAGGCGACAAAAGGGCAATTCCGTCCATCTCGAGCAAAGGGTATTGGCCACCAAGACCTCCGTATCCGTAACCAGCCAGGGTCTGAGCGTACATCATTCCGCCGGCAGGGATGTAATATTCGTCATCACTCTTGGGCTCGCTGATCAGCTGTTGAAACTCGACATCATGCTTCTTGATGTTCTTGAGAACCTGAATGTGGCTCGAGACTTGCTTGCGACTACGTTTGACGCCCGTCTTGCGCTGAATGTAGTCTGCAATAAGCTCGTTGCGACCGCATGCTTTGCCACCGACAAGGACTTTGCGTCGACCCAACTTGGGGATGAGTCGCAAAGCTGTGATAGAAACATCATGTAACTGAAGTCAGCAACAGGCACTGATCAGCTACAACTGCCAGATGAGTTCGCTCACCTTCCCAGAAAGCACTTCGACGTTGTCAGGCCACACATTGCCAGACTGTTCTTGAGATCTGGCTATCGGGTGCCTGGTCTGTAGTCCCGCTTCTACCAGGGCTATCGCAGGCACTGTAGCTGTCATGGCCACCGAAAGCCTCCTCAGCGGCCTCCTGCATAGCGTAAGGGTTAGCCGTCGGAGGAGCGCTCTTGGGTCCAATGTCGTGCAAGCTAGGGATCGTGAGACCCATGGTCAAACTGGCAATGTCGGAGCTCCCGTCAGTTGCAAGTGAGAGCCGTCTGTTCTTCGATGCGCAGGATGAAGCGACCGAGCTCGGTTGAGACGAGTAGGCAGAGCCAGAAAGGTCCGAAGGCGTCTCGGTGACAGAGTAGAAGAATCCAGCTCGATCTTGCATGTTCATCCAAGGCTGAGAACCGATTGTTGCTTTTGAGGGGTCTGCTGGACAAAGTGCTCTGCGCCGAAGGGAGTTCCCATGAAAGCATGAGAGCTTGCGCTGCCGATGCTATCCGTGCTGATCGAGGTTCCGAATTGAAGGGGAGTCTGATGAAGTGCCGTTGTTCTCCGTCGCTTGGCTTCTTCGCTCATCGACGATGATGCAGGCGTGCTCTCTGGAAGGTGAACCGTCATGCGAGGAGGTGACATGAGAAAGTCGGTAGTCTGGTTGGAAAAGGCAGAGATGTCAAAGCTTGACCCGCCCGAGTTGCGACTCTCGTCACCACGGTCGTCCATCGATGAGGAAAGACTACCGGAGCTGCCTTCTGAGTGCATGAGAGGCTGAATGCTGTGGCGGAACATCGAGGGGTCGGGATTCCTTGCATCTGTCGCTTGCCGAGGAAAGAGACGGTGTTGAAATCCATGGCCGAGGCAAGGTTGTTGGTGAAGGATGCTGGAGACCCAGAAGCATACCGTCTTGTGCCGACATGATCTGCTCGCCATTGTTGTGTACATTTGACCGCCTTTTGACAGGAACATTTGAGCCATCGCCGAATGATCTTGGAGAGTGTGGAATGGACCCGTCGGGAGTTTGAAGAACCGAGTCCGGAAGACTGCCAGAAGAACCTGTGGGAGAAGGATAGAGGGCCGAGTTCATGGAGAGATTATGCGACATCGAAGCCATTTGATTATATCGCTGACGGAGGCTGAAGGTTGTCGAGAAGAAAAGGTGACCGATTTGGAAGAAAGGTTGGCAGAGGGTTTGACTGTGTTTTGTGGAGCAGTCGGTGCTGAGCTGTCAATGCTACCGGTTGACGATGCGTGCCTGGCTCGAGAGTAAACCGCTCTGACTTGGTTGCGCCGATGATGTAGCCGAAGCACAGTAGCCAGAAGCAGCGATGCGCAGGTATTTTGCTGGCGAATGAACAGTTGTGGGCTCTTGAAGAAGGACGAGGGAGGGGGACCTTTTCCGTTGACCAGTTTGCGTTCCTCGATGCACAGATTATATACGAACGAGCCAATGCGTTTTTGGCTGTTGTGTGGACCGGCTCAGCTTTGCAAAGACGTCAGGAGGAAGGAGACGAGTATCGAAGCATCGACGAGCGAGGGGGTGAGTCTAGAAGCGCGGGTAAAAATTTTGTGTGCAGTATGGCCGTGGATCCTTTTCGACACCGCTGCGTGCCGCATTCCAGGAGGCGGTCGACGATCTTGGTGCGGGCGCTACACTTTCTTCCTGGTGCGAAAATCAGATGAGAGAGAAAGAGAGGCAGGTAAGCAAAAGGTCATACAGAGGCTACAGGCAGGAGGCCTTTGTCTGTCTCAACGGTAAGAAAGCACCAGAGTCTGCACGATTCCGCCAAGGGTCGCAGTGCAGTCGTCGACGGGAGAAGGGTAAGAGCCGCCCCCCCCCCCCCCCCCCCCGCGCGGCCACCTGAGATCTCAACAATGAATAAACACTGAATGGTGATCCAGAGCTGTTCTTCCACCCTTCTTTCCGTTCGATTTCCACCTTGATCGGCCGCCGAAGACTTCAAGGGGGAGCAAAGGCAACGACGGGGGAGGAGAAGCATGGGAACGGGAAACCAATGCTCAGAGGAGTGCTCCGTCTCGGCCGCAGACTTACCTCGAGACCACAACAACGATGGTCCGCCCACGGGGGAGAGTGTAATCTCGCCGTCTGCTTGTGTCGGAGGACCGGATAGTACTTTGTTTGGTGAGAGCAAAAGCT